>CAIGRP010076260.1:0-37462 GCA_903798385.1 Fraxinus cuspidata | reverse complement strand
CACATTACAGTTTAGACAGTTGATGATTGAATAAAATTATAGTTGGCGGCTGCCACGTTTTCTCCCTTCCTCTTCCCTCTCCTTTCTCACGGTTTCTTCCCCTCCCCCTTCTTCTTGCCTCTTAATTCTTCTATATTCTACATCAAGGGCACTAATGCCTAATGCACTGCATCTCATTTTCTCCACCCTTCCCAATACAATGCGCCTTGTTTTACAAATCACATATATGACTTTTTTCATTTAAATCAGCATAGTGCCAGTACCCATTTTCCAATTATCCTGTCCTGTCTCAACTTTGTTTCATCAGAATCTTTAAGCAGATACATATGCCGTACAATTGAAGTTCACCCTGTGTACTAATTACTCAGACCGTGACGTAATTCGGGAAAGACAGGCGCACCTTTAATGAAGGGATTCAAACCAGATGTTTTCAATCTCATGATATTTTATCTGAAACACAGAAATAAAATAACCCAATTAATCTTCCAGGGACTCCACAACATAAAAATTACTTCTATTAAGTACTTTTACTTCGGTAAAAATCCATTTATTTCTAACAGACAAAAAATCTTATCAAGGATAGAGAAAAATACTAAAAAGGTTTAGAATTCAAATTATACGATCAGCATTCAGTGTCTAAAAAAATCCAATGTTTCATATAGGAATGGTAATGTACACCAGCTACTTTCACATCAGCTGTCCACAAACCTCAGATATTTAGACGCAACAGATATCATTATGTAGGATACATGACCACTTCATCCTTCCCATTACTTCTCAATTGCTATCTTGAGTCATTTCTTTGAATATATAAATTACATGGAGTTGATTTTTTGTCCATACTTCGGCTCAAAAGATGCATACATCTTTTCTTTTAATGAACAATTTTGACTCATTATTTGAATAATATCTGGCATTAAAAGGGTGAGTTTTTGTATAGTTTCATCTAACTGAAAATCAAGTCGTCATTGATATAATGTAAGAGCGTATGGAATATATATTATTTGTCATAATAGGTCATGTACAGTGTAAAAAATAATATATTTGAAATATGCTTATCAAATCTGATTATTAATGTTCAACACTAAGATTAATACATTTGATCATCATAAGTGAAGGCATGCTCAATTTGTCCAATCTAACATGTCCTCAAACCAAGCCAATAAAGTCCTCCTCTTGTGAAATTTTGAAGTATCCTGCTGTATACCCAACATGAGCAGCCCAATCTGCAACTTTGTTTCCTTCCCTCCATCTGTGTGATAATGTGATCTCAGCCGTGTTGCTTAAATGATGGAACTCCTAGTAGAAATTTTACTGCCGAAGGACCTTTTTTTGTTTTTTGATCATTACAATGGCATCTTTAGAATCCGCTTCAGCCCAAATTCTAGTACAACATCTCTGCACATAACCTGTTACAAATGCTTTAAGTTCTACTTCTATTATAGAATATTCTCCATAATAATCATGAAATCCCCATAAATCTCTCCAGTAGAATCTCTAACAACCCCATCCCTAGCAGTCTCACCTTTTAATGCGCCATCTGTATTCAACTTAAACCACCCTTCTTTGACGTTTCTTCCTAGGAACCAAAACTGTTTTCATCTTTCTGCTATGAGCCTTACTCTCTTACTACAAGCCCTGTCCTCCTTAAATTAGCAACCAAATATTCAGCTTCTTTGATCACCCTACTTGCCTCCATCCCTTTTCCATTGTGTTTAGCATTATTACTCTGTATCCATAAGAACCAAAAAATTGTCATACCCTTCAAGGCTACGAGTAAAAGGATATTAACTGGAGAGTTGCAAAGTGACTATGGTGATTAAACAGCAGCCTAGGATGCACAAACTTTCTGAATACAATCTTGTATTTAATTATGAAATTCTCAACTATTCAGAAAAAATTCCTTAACTAGCTCATTTACTTAAACATGTATTGTATGGAATGTTCTTTAAGATATCGAAGAGTAAAAAAGACAGAATTAAGTTAAGGTTAACTTTTCAAAGTGAGGTACAATGTGTGAACCAAATGTAGAAGTTTCCAATATTGTTGCCAAATTATGTTTATCGAATGGAGTTTCGTTGAAACCAATGAGAAAATTAAAAAAACAAGTCATTTAAACAACGTTATTAACATAAACCAAATCCATATTTTCCATGATACAACTAAAACCCACAAGCAAGATTTTAAATCACTTCAAGTGCAGTTGCGAAAAGCAAAATTGAAGTGATAAAGAAACAAGTTCTAAACCCCCTCAATAGAGTAGTTCCTCATAAACAGGATCCACAATTTGTCCCCATTTCCCATGGTACAACTCCAGGTGCTTTTCAGCTGATGACATACCTAAAATAATGATTATTCATAAAAAATGAAGATCAAATGAAGAAAAATGCTTTTATTCGGCATTATATAGAAGGGGATTTTTATAGGCCTCATTTGCATACCTGTTCCAGCTTGCTCACTTCATTTTAGATATCGTGTTTCACAAAAGCCTCTCCTTTCCAAGCCCTCCTATGAAAATAAATGCAGATATGCATAACCAAAGACAGAGAAAAGAGAATAACTTTATAACTTGTCCAAGTTGTTTGGTAAAGTGGACACTGTAGTCGTGGACGATTTGTAATATCCAGTCATATCTAGTACAACTATCAAACATACATATATTCTCATTGTCATATTAACAATGTACTCCAACAATGACATTTAGATCACCTTTTCCCACTTCACTACAACTTGTGAAACATGTTTCAGCTGTCCATCTTGAACGAGAGTCTTGAGACCATTCTTCGGTAACTATGATATAGTTTTGTAAATAAAAACAAGACACCAGACCATCTATTATTTGTAATGGAGAGAAGAAGAAATATTGTATCTTATAAATACTACGTCTCAGAAAATGCTCCGCATTTCAATTTTTTTTATTAAACAACACTCGAATTCATTTTTTAAACCATTTAACTTGAATTTCGCATTTGTGATGTATGATAAGTATACTGAGATTATTGAAGCTGTTAGATGTTAAGTCAATATTTAATCCCAATAATGAGAGCAATATTAGGTAATAAGAATTCAGAAAGCAAACGAACAAACTGATATTTTAGTTGTTCACCCTCTAGGTGAGAGTTACATGCATTGTAGATTTTCACTATAAAGAAGAAATTAATTCAATAAGGCGATCTCAAGCCTTTCAATCTGTCTAACGGATCCTTTAATATTAGACCAATCCTGCCAGAAATTTATTGTTAATTATTTATTTGAGTTATTTACATGCACGTGTAGTGCTTAGTGAGTGACCTAGTCTCTAGGGCTGTTTTACTTAGCACTAATTGAATAAATCATTATTAATATACCTAAGGCTGAACTAGTCTTTAGGGTAAAGATATTTCTTCCAGATTTAATGCTTAATTCTGTTTTACAAATGGCTACATAGACCCCCAACCGCCTGCTTGAATGAAACTTGCATCCACAATTCTCCATTTTCTCTTGTTTAACAGCGTATATAGTTTATTCCTAGTTGACAGTGGTATCAGGGCCACGTTTAGTCTAAAATCTGACTGTGCTTCCCAAGAATCTGTAGTTCAAAAACCCAGTTCATTTTCCATTGGTTTGCTCATTATTGCAGCAGCAATATCAGACCGATATACAAATTTTTTCACGCACAAACACACACACATGCATCTGATTTGCAACCTGTTTTTCTTTTGATTCACAGAACCTTGTATTGCAGCGGCAACTAATACATGGTGTCTGAAAATTTTGCGTACATAACTGTTATTCCTCGCTGTGATGGTCATTATTATCACAGGAGTATGTTAATGTAGATTTTTTTGAATTCTAAAGAGTACTGGAAGGTTGTTGATTCTAGAATAGCAGAAGCAGGATAAGGCGTTTTGTTGACACGAGTGCAAAGAACCGAATTGAAAGGACATAAGCTAAGAGATCTTAAAGAAAAGAATTACCTCTTCCGAGTTATTGATCCTTCAATCTTGGAAACAATTGCAAGATATTTCCAAGTAGATTTGGAATTCTATGAAAAAGAAGTATCAGGGGTCAGAAAGGGCAAGGTGAGTGCAACTTCAAGCACTCGACGCTTAATTTGAGACTTTACACATGAAGTCTGGGTGGTTACTTCTCAAGAACAATGGCAATTACAAATAAGATCGAATCCACAATGATGGATATTACCGTAATTGAGAAGAATCTTAGATCAACAGCAGCGAAATTCAATTATGTTCGACGTAAGAATCTGAGAAAATTAACACACTCTTAATTGACAAATTGCAAATCTTTATGTTGGTTCACGAGTAGAAAATAAACCAACAAGACAAGGAGGAGCAAACTTTTCAGATGGAAATAAATCCAAGGGCATATATGATATGGATGTGGAAAAGGAGGATGAAAAGGTAAAAATAACCACAAATCAGATACTAATGATCTTGGAAAAGAAATGGGTCGTGATGGTCAGAATTTTAAGGGTAGAGGCAGGAGCGAAGACAACAGGGTCATAATAGTTAGAATTCTACAGAATATAGGCAGGGTGCATAGACAGGGGCAGCCCTGGGCTTTTTTTCATATGTAATTTTTTTTAATGAAAACTTTGCTCTCCCTTTGCTCCACCTCTGTTTATAGTCCAAAAGATGAGTCCCATGTACAATTTTTTCAATGTCACAAGTACGGTCACTATTGCTCGGAATGCCATTCAAATAAAGAATGTGGTGAAAGATCCAACTTTGCAGATAAAGAAGAAATTTCACTACTCTGGTGTGCCCTACAAAGGAACAAACCCACTCAAATTTGTGGTATTTGAATTCCGGCTGCAGCAATCATATGTGTGGACATAAGTCTATTTTCTGATACTTGGATCAATCCTTTAGAACTACTGTGAAGTTTGGAGATATCTCTGCAATATCTGCTCTAGGATAAGGAAATGTAACAATCCAAACTAAGGGAAATACTAAACATTCTTTCTCCACCATTCTATTTGCCCCAAATTTTTTAAACCAATTTACTCAGTGGCCAACTATGAGGAAAGGGATATGAAATCTTAATTAAGAATGGAGTATTCAAATATAAGATGAAAGTTGGGTCTAATTGCTAAAGTTAATATGACGGTAAATCGGTTGTTCCAATTGCATCTCCACAACTCTACTTATTCTTGCTTCTATGCTAAATTAAAGGATATTGCGTGGTTATGGCGTTTTCACTATGGCCATCTCAATTTTGGTGGATTGAAAACTTTGCAGCAGAAAAATATGGTGGCATGTCTTCTGGAATTTGAGTCTCCCTCAGAGATTTGTGAAGAATGTGTTGTTAGCAGGGTGCTTTCCCAAAGGAAAGTCGTGGAGGGCAAGAAAAATACTAGAACTTGTGCATTCATGCTTATGTGGACCGATCAAGCCAATGTTAAATGGATGTAAATTATATTCGTTTATTGATGATTTCAGTCAGAAAATCTGGGTATACTTTCTACATGAAAAATCGGAAGCTTTTATAGCCTTTCAAAGTTTTAAAGCATCATTTAAGAAAGAAAGTGGCAGCTCAATCAAGATATTTCGTATTGACTGAGGTGGAGAGTACAACTCATAAGAATTTGAATTTTTTTATGACAAGCATGAAATTGAAAGGCAATTGATTCCAGCCTATTCACCTCAACAGAACGGGGTACGTGAGAGGTAAAAAATTGTACTATAATATGATGCAAGGCTTTTTATAGAGGAGCGGCATTTCCAAAAGTTTCTGGCCTGAAGTAGTAAAGAGGAGTATTTATATTTTGAAAAGTAGCCCACTTTGATTGTTCAAAGTATAACTCCTAAAGAAGCACAGAGTGGGAGACAACCGACTGTTGATCATTTTTTTGTGTTGGGGCGTATAGCGTATGCTAATATTCCAGACTAGAAATTGGAAAAGTTGGATGACAAAGGAGGGTGTTAGTGATCAATTCAAAGCTTAGAAATTGTACAATCTTATCACCTAGAGAATTGTTGTCGGTCGTGATGTTATCTTTGCTGGAGAAAATACATTATAATGGAGTTGTAGTATTTTTTTAACCAAAAAATTACAGTTGATTTTGATGGTGAAAATGAAGAAGGCAGTAGCGCATATATGAACAACGAGGAACAAACCAACTCCATAAGTTGTTCAGAATAGTCCAGTTGATTTGCTAATCACACCTATAGTTGAGGCACATAGTGAACAAACTCACTGTAGCAGAAAAGACCTGCATGGATGACATATTATGAGGTAACATGAATTGATGTATCCGATGATACAAATACACATTTTGCTATGTTTTGGATTCTGATCTTGTAGCTTTCCAAGATGATGTCAAAGAATCAAGAGTGGCAAAAGGTTGTGGATGATAAAATTACTGCCATTGAAAGCAACAACACACAGGAGTTGACTAATTTTCCGAAAGGGCAAAATGCAATTGGTGTTAAGTGGGTTTATAAGACGAAAGTGAAGGAGGATGACAAAGTCGATAAATATAAGGCTTGATTAGTAGCTAAATGCTATAAGCAAAAATTTGGCATCGACTATAAAGAAGTATTTGCTCGTGTTGCAAGGCATGAGATCATCATATTGGTGATAGCATTGGCAGCACAAAGTTCATGGCCTATATTTCAGTTTGATGTGAAATCGGCCTTCATACATGATGAGTTAGAAGTACATGTGTACATCAACCAACCTTCTACATATATGAGGTTCTGCAATGAGCAAAAAGTGCATAAACTAAAGAAAACTTGTGTGAATTAAACAAGCTCCATGAGCCGGTACAGTTGCATAGAAGCTTATTTTTGTAAGAAAGGTTTACAAAAATTTCCTTATGAGCATATACTATGTACAAAGATTGGAGATAGAGGGAGAATACTCGTAGTATGCTTGTATATGGATCATTTAATTTACACTATAAATGATATTGCCATGTTTTGAAAATACAAGAGGTCAATGATTGTTGAATTTGATATGTCAGATCTTGGATTAATGCTCTTCTTGGCATAGAAGTTATACAATCTGATGATGGACTTTTATGTCTCAAAGGAAATATGGGTGAGAAATTTTAGACATGTTTAAAATGAAAGATTGCAATTCCATCAACGCACCAACCAAAATGGGTTTGAAGCTTATTAAAGACCTGGAAGCAAAGAAAATTTACAGCACTCTTTAAAAGCAAATTGTGGGAAGCCGAATGTATTTAACTACAACAAGACCTGCGTTAATGTTTGCCGTAAGTCGTATTAGATGGTCTATGGAATGACGAGGGAGATCCATATTCTAGCTGCCAAAAGAGTTTTTCGAGGTAATGCTTACTTTGTAATTGCTCTACAAGAAAGGATAAAATCAAATTTGATTGGCTTTACCGACAGTAATTATGCTGGAGACACAAATGATCGGAAGAGCACTTCAAGATATGTTTTTATGTTGGGATCAGGAGCTGTTTACTTTATCAACAACTGAAGCAGGATTTGTGGCTGCTACAACATGTTCTTGTCAAGCTATTTGGTTAGAAAAAGATTCTTGGAGAGCTTCGTTTCAAGCTATACGGACATACTTTGCAACATGAGTTCAGCAATAAAGCTCTCAAAATATCCCTGTCTTACATAGAAGAAGTAAGCATATTGATATGAAGTATCAATTCATTCGAGATCTTACAAATGATGACACAATTGAACTTATTTACTGCAGAAGGGAAAACCAAACTGCTCAAATTGGCTGCATTTGTGTTGCTGAGAAAATTACTCGGTGTTTGAAATTTGGAGGATCCATTTCCAAGGAATTTGTTAAACCACTATAATTTTCTTCATTCATTGGCATGAGCTTCAACAATCCACAGTGACTCGAGGGTTAGAAGATTAGATTGGCTGTTCACCTTCCCAACTTTCAATGTAGAGTTAATATTTTCACCTGCCGGCCTTGTTATTTTCAATGCTAAATAACAGCTCCTTGCTTGTATAATCCAGGTTATCTTTCTATTATGCTATCTGTTTTCCTTAACTCGTACTACCTTTTGTCCATTTCTTTTTTTTTTCCTTTCCTTTTTCTATCTTCATTTATGATAAGCATATCTCGAACATATTATGTATGTTACACACTTACACTTGATGTGACCAAAAACGACAAATAATAAATTTATGGTAGGCTTTTACGTAACATGCTAAATATATCATTAGCAACTTAATTTTCAAAGAAACTATATATAAATTCACCCATTAATGTTGGATTTTACTCAAATAATAAGTCAAAAATGGTCAATAACACAAAAGATGTATGCAGTTCTTGAGCCAAAGTGTAAATTAACTTTATGTAATTTATAAAATCAAAGAAATGACTCAAGAGAGCAAGTTGACAATAGCATTGAAAAGGTTACAACTTCTTTTTGAGAAGTAACTTATAAGACGTATATCCCTTATATTGTGTGGACAATAAATACATGTAACCCATGTCTTTCAATAAAAATACGGCCGGGTCCCATACTTATTTTGCATACTAGACGTGGTCCAATCATTGTTTATTTTGAGCCACAAATATAGAGTAAGACCTCATTTTATAAGTTGTCAACTTATTTGTCAAACATTAGAATAACGACCAAAGAAGGTATTGAAACGACTTGGTGAATGTTTGTCTAAATAAACATTTTACTCAAAATTAAATAAACGAGATTCAAAATAAATAATTACTTATCCAAAATTGTCTATAAATAAAAAATTATTTAGAAGTAACTTAACTTACTTTAAACTTAGCCGAACATGATCTTTATAGTTACCACTTTTCATTAATTTTCAACAACTGTTTGACCAAAAGGGAATGGATTTCTAAAATCTACACCATTTAAACATAATCTTATTACATCATATAATCTAACAACATTATTAAATTACCTTCTTCTTCTTTTTTAACATTGTTTTAGTTTCTTTGTTCTGACTGGTACAGATAAACTGCATGTTAAAGCTGCAGAGGTTTCTATGGGGGACTGGATGATTGAATTTACATTTCTTTGGTAGAAACTAATGTGAAAAATGGTAAGATTTGTGCCAGTTCCATTTTGTATGTATTCGTGAGTGTATTTTTTTTTTCGATGGACAATTTGGATGATAAATTTAGGATTTATTAATTTATTGATTTCATTTGTCTAATTTGATCTAATACCTATTGAAAAAAATTGAGATGTGTATGTGCCTGTATGATCTTCCTTGATATATAATTCTGCATTGGTAGTTTTATGACGATTTCCTGAAATTATTCACATGTTGGACCCGTTGTAACAATGTGCACAAACAAGAATTATATGTAGGCGTTCATATATCAGACTATGTACAAAGACACGTACACATGGCCATGCATACATTAGTACGTAAATTGGTATACACGTGTAAACACTAGTTCTAAATTGTTTGAGTTAGCTTGAATATCTTCCAGATTCTTTGGGATTGTGATGTTAAAAATGTACTTTTCTTTTCAATTATAAGAATGAAATTAATGTCATTGGTTGTTGTTAAATTTAAAAAGTAGCTTTGTGCTATGTACTTATCTGGGAGCCCGTTTGCCACATGAACACGGTGTTAACTGAACTTGGTAAGAACATAAATGAGATTGTGACAATAGAGATAAAAAAACATGTACGACTAGTCATACTCCATACATGCATACACGTGTCAAAAGAATTTGAAAAAAACAAATTTTAAGATGCTTTCTTAGGCTTCGGCATTATTCATTGATTGTTTGCTATATTACATTGTTGAGTGGCTCCACCATTATGACAATAACTTTATATTTGTGTATGCGAGCATTCGTCGTATTATTGCTATCAACCATAAATTAATGAGTTTTGTGCACACATGAAGTTTATGTATGCACTTCTCACCCTATATTAGAGCATGTGGAGGGATTATTTTCATGGCGTAGGCCCCCTTCAATTATTTTGCATACATTGTTTATAGGGTTCTAGTTCGATTTTACAAAGTTATCTTGATATATCAAGGTGTTGGAGGAATAATTCAATTTTTGACCTTTAAAACACTTATCCGAGCATTATTGTTTCGTGTCACACCTTGCTTCATCATGGTGTAAAGTGTTAGAAAATATAGGTATTGTGCTAGAAATTTGGTAATAGAGCTGCCCCTTCCCATTAGGGCATTGTTCTACTCCAAATTCAATTTCTTTAAACTGACTGCATAAACTTGTAGGGTACACGTTAGGATATAGCGTTTGCATTGCATAAGAAATACAATACTTTCCTGATGTTTTAAAATATTGGTTACTCAGTACTCGCCAAAAAAAGGAGCTTCTAAATGCAAACCATTTCTATCCTTTTCGACATGCACCTTCTTTTTATACCCACCATCCAATTCAAAATAGAAAAAACACATGTCTACCCCTTCCAACAATATCCTTAATTCTTGTTTTTACACACGGCCATTACCTTCCTCTCCCCATTCCATAACTCCATACACCCATGTCCACCCCCACCTTGCCTCTATTGCAGAGTGATGAGGAGCTGAAGATGGGGGAGGTAGGGATGGTGGAGATGATTATTTGGAGGAGGGGTGGGAGTGGCATGGTGGGTGGGGTTGTAGACATATGATGGGAAATTTTGGTATTATAAAATTTCTAGTTTCATAGAATTAGACAAGGTACATGATAAAATAATATTAGAATTCTTCTTTTCCAAAATACCTCCATTTAAAGAGTGTATTAGTTAATAGTTACTAAAGAAATATTTCTATTTCCATGTATTCTGAAATGTCCCTTCTACTGTTAGCATGGAAGAGTTTGAATCACAAATTATATTTGATATTTCAACTTTCTTTTGCTAGAACATTGTCCCAAAACAGAAAAGTATTGTACGTTACCTTCTCAAAATATCGGGCTCGAAATTATTTGAAGAATTTTGCATGCCGGAAGTACAAGTTGCTTCCCTCATTCAACATCAACATCAACATCATCCATAATCTCTTATTTTAATGGTCTTCATAAATTGAATGTTGATATTCTCTGCTATAAAGAATTTGCTGAACTTTTACTTAACTCACTGCAATGGGGATGCCTCAACATTCGATTTGGAGGACTGATCTTTGTAATTATGACTATCCAACTCGATTTTTCCTGCCTCTAAAGGAAGTGATTATACGAATTTTCAGATGCTTGCGTTAAAATATTATAAGCTATTCTTTATTTTCATTTTACCCATTTTTTTGTCTAGTGATTTGTGTCAAATATGCTTTTCCTTATCCACCTCCTTTGTTATCCACGATAATCTCAACTTCATCAATTATGCGCTGTGTTCTCCTCCCAGCCTTAAACCCCAAGACCGAATTGAGGTGAAAGGTTATTTTGCCACTTGACATTGTTATTTGTTATTTAAGGTTATATAACTCGTGTTATTTTGATGATTTTTTTTTCAGAAAAAGATCATTTTGAAGTCTTGGATCTACGATTCTTTTGCTAATGGAGAGTTGGGTAATGACAATTCTAATAGGATTGAGCAAAAACGTGCTCATCAGTGTTCTATGGATACAACTGAGCAAGAGCTACACAGCAACAAGAAGCAAGCAGTAGAATATGCTAACGACAAACCTGCTTCAGGAACTGTAAACATGAACATATCCCTGTTGGGCAACACTTCCAGTTCTGAGTCAGGTCAGACAGGCAACTGCCTATTTCGGCCTAAGCCCATCAGGATTTCAAATTTTGCAAATAAGAATGTTTCTCTCATGGGGGTTCTGAATATGGAAAAGAAGGGTTCAGAAGATCGGGTAGAAATTGATTCATCCATTTGTTTACCAGTGTCCCGTGATGTGGAAGATCCCTTGTATCTGAGTATTGGAGGCAGAAATCAGATCGTTTCAGATAATTTCCTGTCTAAATTTGGAGGGAAACCCTATAACCCCGGAGACAAGAATAAAATGATTAGCTCCATCATTCACGGGACGAGTAATGATATGTCACTTGGACCAACTTATAATACCGAAGATGGAAGTGCCATTTCAGTGAATACTGCCTTCGGTAAGATAGATAAAAACTTTATTTCACTGGGACAGGCCTCCAACAAGAGAGATGGCATGCTACCGGGTTATCACGATAACGAGATAGATAATAATCTTCCTTCTATTGATCAAGCGTTCAACAAAAAGTTCAACAATTTTACTCCAGTTGGGGAGGGGAGTGAAAAGGGAAATGGCCATCTAATGCCAATCGTTCCTAATTACTTCAGGAGCCATGAAACTTTCGTTTCTATGGACAGTTTCTACAATAAAGCAAATGAAGCTTATATGTCAACATGTCCTACTAATGATAATGGGGGGATAGATATTGCATCAATCACTTCAATTCATGGTCAGCAGGATGCTACTGTTGCATCCCTAGGAACTGTTTACAGTAAAGGAATCTCCAGTTTCCTATCTATGGACCAAAGCCATAATAAGGGGAATAATACTACTATAACTTTTGGATGCTTTCTTGATAATCCAGTAGCAAGATATCCATCTGTCAGGCTCCTACGCAACTGGAATCCTTTCCTAAATCAATCCTCTGCTCAACCTTCAGGGGCTTTACAACAGAGAGATTTTGTGAAGTACCCAAGTATAAATTCTATTTCAGCATGTACTTCAGGGTCAGGGAGTGGCCCCGACAATAAGGAGAAGAAGAAAATTATAGAGGTCCCTTCAAACGACTTCCCCTCAAACGTTAAAATTTTGTTATCAACTGGTATACTTGAAGGAGTTCCTGTGAAGTACATTTCGTGGTCAAGGGAGGTGAGTTCTGATATTCCTTTTTTTCTTCCATTCCTTTCGAGGTTTTTTTGTACCACTATATATTTTTGCATGCAGAAAGATCTTCGAGGAGTAGTAAAAGGGACTGGTTATTTGTGTGGCTGCAAGGAGTGCAAGCTTTCCAAAGTAAATGTTACTGATAATTCTCTTTGATAGTTCCATCGTGTGTGAGCACAGCCTACTAACGTTTTATCTCCCCACAATATTATGCAGGTTACTAATGCTTACGAATTTGAGAAACATGCTGGTTGCAAGACCAAACACCCGAATAATCACATTTACTTTGAGAATGGGAAGAGTATTTATGCTGTCGTCCAAGAACTGAAGAGCACCCCTCAGGACATGCTATTTGCGACAATAGAAAATGTTACTGGATCTCCAGTAAACCAGAAAAATTTCCATTCTTGGAAAGGTGAGTTTGTTTACATCATCAAAAGAAGTTTACTGATGTCTTTTATCCCTTAAATAATAACTATTCTTTTCCATAGCGCATTTCAGACAATCTTACATTTCTTTTTCTTCTCAGCTTCGTATCAAGCTGCAAACCTTGAACTTCAGCGTATTTATAATGGGAAGGATTAAATGGTCATACATCCTAAATAATGATGTCTCTTGTGTCTAAGTTATTGAGGTCGGTGGACAGCTGATATGCATGTAGCTGCTGTACCTTATTGGGAACATTAGGTATTGAGTGCTGATTGCTATGTTTGGCTTTTAAACGTTTTTATTACTTTTCTTTTTTTTCTTTGATAAGATATTTCGTCTATTAAAAATAAATGAATTTTTCCCAATGTAAAATGGTTATTACATATTAGAAGTAGATTTTATTTTGTGCAATTCGTGGAAGAATTGGGTTATTTTTATTGCAGCATCTGGACAAAATATCATGAGCTGGAAAGCATTTTGTTCTGAATTTCTTCATTGAAGCTGTGCTAGTCTTTCCTGAATTATATCATGGTTTGAGTAATTACTAATTACTATCCGAGATGCACTTCAATTGTATGGCATATGTATCTGCTTAGAGATTGAAACGAAACAAAACAAAACTTGAGATAGGACAGGATTCTGAAAATTGGTATTAACACTTGCATTTTTAGAGTGACACTCAGCACTTTTCTGATTTAAATGAGAGAATCAAAAATGATCTCCTACCCACCTACCCATAGTGGGTAGGAGTTATCTTGCCCACCGCTGATGTAGGCCTACAATTTTTGTCAAAAATTGTAGGTTTGACCGCGGTGAACATGTTTTGTCCTACCTACATGGACAGATGATCATTTCTAATGAGAGAATTCCTAGATATGATTTGCAAAATAATGCGCAATGTATTGTGAAGGGTGGACAAAATGTGATGCATGGTATTAGGCATTAGTGGCCTCTTTTAGTTTGTCAAATTTGTGTGATGCTACAGTAGGTGAGCAAGATATTGAGCATCATCTCAACTGTGCAGAGCCGAGGCTCATATGTGTTGTTTGGTAAATAGCATAAATGTTGACTGGAGGGTCGATGTTATATCATGAGACTTAAATGTTGGATACTATTAGATAATGTATGACAAGTCGTGGGAGTTACACATGTTTCCTTTGTGGAATTTATTTATCCTGATTCCTGATAGAAGTGATCAAATTGAGGAACTTAATTATTCTAATTCCTGATAGAAGTTACCAAATTATACTTTAACCTAATATGAAGAAAGATAAAGAATGCTGGCTCCTTTCGCCTCTGAGAATATTGCTGCAAGAAAGGTCAAATAGTTAGTATACGAAGTAAAGTAGTAGCTTAGGAAGTGAATGAGTGTAGCAAGGAAAGAAAGCGGAAAGCCAGCTAGCCCTCTTTCTCTCACGTAATTTCGCCCACCCCTTTCTTTTCCGTGCCTAAGGAAATGGGATTCGAACTTGTCATTAAAGATTTGAAACTAAATCTGTTTGACAGTTGCCTGTATGCTGTAGATTTGGAAGACAGACAATACACGAAGCTTTTTGAGTATAATTACTGGTATTAGCTGTAAGAATTTTTTCCAGTGTATAATTTGGTGACCTCCAATATGTGGAAATCTATGTTTCTGAGATTGTAAAGTTTTGCTGGAACATATTGTTGCTAGGATAAGAAACTGGGTATGTTAAAGAATCGCTTTCTTGAATCTTGTGCATGCCTTAGAAAGTGATCAAATGATGTTGAGGCACTACCCAGAAACTTTCTATGGGTAATTGGGGTCTGTTAGTATGCTTTATTGTCATGTTTTTACTCTTAATAACACAGGTTAATGGACAAACATCTCGTTCTTGTACTTATCAAAGTAGAGTTGAGTTCAACATATCAAACATGTCCTACATATAAATTTACTTGTCAAGTAAAGTTGAGTTCAACATATTAAGCCACTGTTTGATAAAAGTTGATAAAATGTGTAATTGAAAAGTTGTAGAATCCACAAAATATGTGGTTGAAACTAATTGTTGATTTTGACTTAAATTAAAATTTGAATTTTAATCCGTACCAATCAAGGGCTAAACATGTCCTATAAATTTAAATTGGAATAAAAAAAATCATCCAAGTGAGTTGTAATACCTAGGTAAAAAATAAGGGCTTATAGTCAACACTATCGAAAGTAAATAACAAGCTTGGCCACTTTTTGATAGACTGATCGACAGTTTTTGTTGAACTTATTTTGAAATAGAAATTTGCCAAGTGTATCTATGTATAAAAATTTGTTCGTGTAGCAAAACTGAGTTAGTTAATCGTGCAATGTCATTTTACAGTTGTTTCAATATATTTTTATTCTATGATAACTCATTTCCATTAGTAATCTTGAAAAGTAACACGAAGACGTAAGAATAAAAGTATTTCTATGGGTCAATTTTCTGATTCAAGATTCTAAATATTAACATACATGAGTACGTATCATTTTTCTTTTTGATTAATCTAAGTGTAAAATTACAATGACTTTGTTAATTTTAATAACACCAAATCGTCTATGGGGAAATTTTTATCGGTTTAATCCAATTAAAAATGTCATAATAATTGTAATAGTATATATATATACATGTATATATACATACATATATATATGTATATATATATATATGTATGTATGTATGTATGTATGAAGTGAATGAGGTAGCTCAAATATCTATGCAATGTTCATCGATTTCTCAAAATTCACCTTCAGATAAAATTGAAAAATAAAAATAAAAATATATTGCTGAAACTTGTAAAACAATATTATAATAATAAATAAATTTTCTCTTAAGATATACTAAATTTCCCTTGAGATATGTATTGTTAAATTTATTTTGTGTGATTAAGTTGTGCTGAGGAATTAAAATTATGAAATGTATATTTCTTGTGTCAAAATTTCCACAATTACTTTCTTTTAGATTATTCCATAAGATACAAGAAAACTCCATCAATAAAGGGTCTTATTTTCTGCATGATCGTTAATAGTTGTAACTCCAACAGGTTGAAAAGATTGTTTCTCGTTTTTCATAATAGATTGTTTCATTGAGGCTTGCCGATATTTCTTTTCGAAGTTTACCACATTTTATTAGGTATTGTCCTTATTAACTTTCTTTATAGCACGTTTTAGTCCACTCAATTGAATACATAGACAGCATATTTATCCAAGTACTAGGTTCTGGTTTAAATTGATTTCAGGCATTAGAATCAAGAACTATACGATTTTCTTTCTTGTACTCAATACTCGATTCAACATGATTTTTTTCGAAAAAGAATGTATCCAAATTGGATTGAACGCATGAATTTTCTCAACCACCCTATTTTCCTTGAAGGGAAAACAACAAATTTAAGCCTTGCAGCATCATTGAAGTTGGTAAAAAAAATAATATATATAGAGATTTTACAAAATAAAGGCTTATACCGGAACCGATCAATTTTGATTCGCTTCGGTCTGGCATTGCACAAAACCTCCATTTTTATTGGTACTACATTTTATTTAGGGACTGGTTCATTCTGATACGTGAAATCTAGTAGTTTACATACGATCTAATCTAAATCGGTGCATGAAACTTGCATTCTTTGAATCAGTTCTTCGGTTATGTTCGAGTTGGTGTTTCACTTTCATAGTGAAGTTCAGACTTGCAGACGAAGAATATGAATTTGTTTTTAGCAATTCACGTTGTTCAACGAGTTTGATAGGGTTATGTTAGTCTCGTGAACCATGTGTGATGCCTCAGCCTTGCCTCGAGAGGGTGTCGAGTGACTACTAACTTGACGTATAAGAAGAGCGTTAATTCACACTGGGGACGGCGAAAACAACCAAAAACAAGAAACTATAGAAGACAGTTCCTAGATCTCCCCAGAGCACAAAACAAAGCACAGAAAGAAAAACACTACACAACAATTCAAATGCATATCATTACTGAAAATGGCTAGGAGTCTATTAGTAATTTTTGGGTACATAACTAAATGCAAACAATCAATTAAAAATCAATTCAAGTGGTCGAAATTGCAATGGCAGACTAGGTCGGCGATGATGTAATGACAATCGCTATGAAACAGTGTTAGAGCACATTGGTAGCAAAAAAATGCAAATTTAGGTTATAACTAGTTGAAAAATTGATTTGGAAGTGAAGATTTGTCATAGATGTGGTAATTTGTGGAGAAATTATAGGCAAAATTTGAAGAACTAGAAGGGCTAGTTACTTTTATGTTTCACAAAAAATATATTGCAACTATTTCAGTTACTTTTATGTTTCATTTTTACTTTCATGTATTCTGCAAGGGAACTGTAGAAAGTTTCAAATGATTATAGTACACAACATTTTATTCTGTTATGCCTTTTATCTAACAAGGATTCGTCAAAATCTAACTGAGATAACTCAAATGACATTAGCAGCTGTGAAAAGCATAAAGAACATAAAAATTGTCTTAAAGAAGTACGCAATTTTGGAACCACCTCAGTAAAGCAGCTCTTCAAAAACAGGATCCACATTTTTCCCCCACTTCCCATGGTACAATTTGAGGAGCTTTTCGGCTGGTGTTACACCTAGCACGAAGTACGTTAACAATATATATCAAACAAAATTGCTTCAGGTGCCAAAAAAAAAAGCACTAAAGAAAAATAAAATATACTCGAGCCAAATCTGCAATTCTAATAGTTGGACACTAAAAAAGTAACTTGTATAATAATAAACTCATTTTCAGAAGATTGACGATCCAGGGAAGGTTTTGGAAGCAGGGATTACTATACGAACTGCATGACAAATAAGGTTTCAACAGTAAAGCGAGATTTTACATGAGAAATAACAATATTGCTCTAGTAACTTGTTTACCTGTCCGGTGGAACATTAATGTCTCCATTTTTATTGAGAATAACAAGTGGGAGGATGAACTCATATACGTAGTTTCAACTCAGTAAACAAACAGAATATAATGTACCAATCTGCAACCAAAGAATCAATGGAGTACCTGTTCTAGCCACCTCAGTGACTTCATTTAGAAATCCTGTTTCCTTAAAACCTCTTCTTTCCAAGCCATCCTATGAAAAAGAATATACATTTTCAGTAAGAAAAGAAGAAAGAAAAATTGATATTTCGATAAATCTTTCGTAACCTATATTGGTCACATCAAGCCACTTCATGTGGTTAATATAATTTTTTAGAAAAAGTGACTAAGAACAATAATGAAATATGTCACCTTCGCCAACTTCACCACTTCTTGTGCCACGTGCTTCAGCAGGCCATCTCGAAATGGAGTCTTCAGACCACACTTTGGTACCTATTACGTAGTTTCGAATTAATGGTGGCTTGAAAGCTACAAAAGGAAACTATGAAGGAAATACTCTTGTTTTATCAATTGCGTTTGATGAGGTGAAACAAGGGTATATTTCTGATGCATGTGGGAGTAAGATCAGGTATGTTTTACTCTATGAAAACCACATTCTGATGTCATATGTTAAGATTTCCCCTTCTACGTAAAACTGAACCTGCAAACATACACCCACATACACACGTATATAAACCTCATCATATCTTTTGAGTGGGTAAACATCTCAATAGTTTAAGGATGAACAAAACTTTCTAACTGTATGTGGGCACTTTATTATTTACAATAACAATGAAATCAGTCAATATGCAATCTATATTAGTGACCTTAGGGTCTCTGGTCCTCAGACATCAAATTCTATAAAGCAGCAGCTTCAATTATCTCAAAATTGGTGATGCTGATGGATGAAAACTGTCAGTTACAAGAACTACAGCAATGACCAAAATAATAAAATAGAATTGAAAATTGATTTAGAAACTCTCTCCAAGGAAGAATACCAAGACTCTAGCTTCACTAGTAGAAAGTACCGGATTTGTAAGAAATTGATGGAGCAATGCTTAACCGAGCAAAAATCGGATGGATAAACCAAAAAATAAGTCAAAAATTAAAGTATAAATTACATAACATGATAGAAAGCTCACACGAAATTAATGATAGAATTACAAATAGGAAGAACATTCATGTGACCACAGAAACCCATTTCTCATGGAAGAAAATTATAAAATGGAGCAGATATTGTGGTGAGGATCACAGTGGTGGTGGTAAAAAATTCCACCACTGGTTCCAATGCTAATGCCATCTCTTCCTTTAGCAGCCTATTAAAAATGCACCACTTCCACTTTCACAAAATTTGGCAGCTGCCAAGAGCTTAAGAGGTTTTGAAAAATGCTACCTTTTTTTTCTTTTCATTTTAATTTATTACTCTCTCTTTTTTGGTTACATTAATTTAATGCTTATTTTGAGTTTCATCTAACAGAAATTAATGGACATACTAATTACAAGGATATTCAAAATTGACACTTTTAACATACTTTTCCTACTTATCTACAGTAATAATGTCACTGCATTCTTATATCTACTACTCGAGCAACAAAATGTGAAGAATAGGAATTGAAAAAACATGGTTAAATTCAGCACAATGGAAAAGTCTCATAAACAGCAATATGCCAACAAATACTCAATGTCCATATATGCAATGTAGACGAATTAATTGAAGGCAACTTTTCATTGATCAGCCAATTGATATTTTACCTTATTCCTTAACATCTGTCTTTCTTCTCGAGTCCAATCAGCTTTCATGTCCAGAACATTTTGCAAGGAGATTTCATCATACAAGAGACCTACCTGAAATGTCATGATAACACTATGATATTGAAAATGAAGCCAATTCCTGATTGTTTCATGAAGACCCTTGTGCCCGTTTTCAATCCTTAGCCAAATTTATAAACCAAAACGGTTCATGAGATAGAACTAAAATCATAACCAATCAAGAATCCTGAATAAGAAAGATCAGTAAATGCTAGAGAGGATCCCCGATCATCATCGCATTAACCCTTTAATTTTTAACAAATTAAAGTTGTCCTAGTTAGCCATTACGAACACGAAATAAATAGAACGGTTATTTCAAACTCACTTTAAGCTGTCACCGACATGTAGAACCATTTAACTAGCCATCCCTAAATTCTTTTGTTTTCTACTTTTGAAAATGCACCATATAAGCCATTGCATATTCCAGATGAACACGACATATATTAAAAATAATACCCAAAATGCAGGCAGGGCACATAGCCTCCTCCAAGGTCCTCCATCAGCACCCCTCATCTCCAAATATCTTTTAAGCCTGACCTGGAATGGGGTATGGAAACTCATCAATCACTTCAAGATACATAATTGATAGAACACTTTTAGCCAATTGAGCATTAAGATGACAACCTCTGGAAATATTGTTGTCAGATGATTTTCCCAATCATTGAGATTTGGATATTCACCAGGAAGACACAGAAGTTTACCAGCCATAAAATCCTGAGTAGCAGATAGAAACAAATATAATTGTAGTCATGTATATAAAGTAGTAAAATATATTGTAATAGAGTCGAGGATAGGTAAAAACCCGGAAAGACAATCCAGCACAATCAATATACTTTTTCTTCCGATATACAAAGTACATAGGAACATCGAGAGTATAATCTACATATTGTTCAAACCTGTGCCAGAAAAATAATGAGAGTACTTAAGCATGAAGTAATTCGTCGATAATCTTTTTCAAAGGAATTGCAAAATTCGTAACTGGGTAAGATTAGAAGAAAATTACAAATGCTATAACGAAATAGCTGCTTATTATGTGACTGCAGAATTACTTCTATGGTAAAACACCTTTCTAAAGGGAAGGGAAAAAGTGAAGATGATAAAGAAGGTTATCACAGTCTAGCATTATGGATTTTCCCAGACATGTCTCGATCAAGGAGAAGTAGGTCTAGAACCTAATTATTTCTAACAGAAAATCTTATTTTAAGTTTGTAAATTAGTATGAGATTTATTTCATAAAGCATGACAAATTCTTGACAACTGTAAAACACCCATTACATTTGAATAGAAATCCACCAGGACCAATTGTTTTTCACATCTTCATGGCCCCCATTACTTTTGAGACCTGAATCTTTCTTCTATAGTTGATATTTCTATTTACATTGAGACTACAGGGGGATAAATCGTAAGTTAGAACTCTAGATGAGCACTTTTAGATCTAAAAGGTTTTAGATTAAGTAAAATTTAGGAATAAATACATGGAATGTCCTTGTGTTGATGGTTGGAATAAGAATGAAGCTAGAGTTATTTTAGAGGATCATGTTGCCCTAAAAAGTGAGTACTTTAGGTATTTTATGTTCAATAATTGATAAAGAAAAGAATTATGGTAGCTTACTCAAAATCTATGGTGAATAACACTTGAAAAAGAAGCTTTACCCAAAAGAGTCATCAAAAACAAACGGAAGCATCCCAGCACGGTTATTATCAGTATCAGTCCAAATTTGGCTGCCAAAGAAAAATAATTATTATGTAATCTTTGAAAAGGCTGAATTACAAGAAAGAATAATATCACATCTAATCAAATAGCATAAAAAATAGAACTTTGTAGATACTAAGGAAAACATATAAGTACCTTCTCATGCTGAGATAACCATTCGGTTTCCCTTCAGTGAAAGGCGAGTTAGCAAACAATGCTGTAGCTACCTGTTTTACTTACAAGTTAGATTCCACATAACCAACTGAATTTTGAGGACAATAAATCACTAACATACAGGCTGTAAGGCAAGACCAGCTCGAAACTTCTTTATCATATCAACTTCAGAGCTGAAATCCAGATTCACCTGTCAAATATAAAGTAGAGACCACTAATGCTTGGAAACAAACATATAACAATAGAGAAAGTGGGCAATGTTTGTAAGAAGTTATGGTCATAACTTAAAGCAACTTCAATCATAATCTACCAAAATCAATCAGATTAGCACTACCTGAACAGTACATGTTCGGAACATCATATCAAGTCCAAGAGACCCAACTTTGGGCATGTAATTTCTCATAATCTCGTATCTTTCCTGAGCAAAATTATTTTGTCAATATCTGGCAGTTCATCAAATCCAATATAGGTGTATAATGTTCAAGGGAAAGAAATTGTTAACGCACTGGAAAATCACATGGACTAACAGAAACTAAGTTTTTAATTATGCAGATACCTTATAAACCTTAATCTAAATCAGAGTTGTGATGAAAGTTAATATGCAAACATAAGGTTTCTTGGAAATGCAAAATCATCTTTCTGTATCTCACAAACTTTCCCATGGAAAACATCCATCTAATGGCACGGCATTATCTTTGCATTTTCACTCCTTATCGAGTGAAATGTGGACATCAAGTAGCCAAGCCATTTACTTGCTGTAAGTTGGGCAACAATGATGAAATGGTTCCGCTACTTAAATATCTGTCAAAATGCAAACTCAACATTTTATTGAAGGCATAAAAGTCTAACCTTTGGCATCACAGGTATATCTTTTAGACCCCATTTTGGCTGGAATCCAATTCCCAAGAACCCAATCCCCAACTCCTCAGCAACAGCCTTAACCTGCATATTACACGTAAAAACAACGTTAATCTATCCTTTTTGGAGTCAATTTTAAGCAGCACAAAGAGTGTTGTGCATGTCTCCATTTTTATTTTATTTTTTTGGTTTCACCACGGAAAGAGTTGTGCATGCTTCAGGTGTTCGATACACAGAGTCCTACTGCATTAAAATTTTCACTAGTAAATATAATATTCTCCAGAGAAAAATGAAGACAGCTAAATAAAGAAGAGAAAGTGGCACAATAAATCTATATCCATGGCACAAAAGGTTGTGCCCCACTCCATAATGTTAAAAGTTTCGAGAAATGGAAGATGACATGCTTATTAATGCTATAACCTTTTAAACATGGAAGTGTACTTAGTATCAACCTGGTAAAGATGCGAATTAACTTCAGCACAAGTCTGATGCAAAGTTTCAAGAGGTGCACCACTAAGCTCAAACTGGCCACCGGGCTCCAGTGATATGCTTTGCTTTCCCTGGCAATAGACGATGAAATTGTCCATAAGAAGTTAATCAAGACCAAAAAAGGTTACTTCAATATTCTTTTAGTAGCGGTGTGCATTTGAGACAATAAAAACAATGCTATTGATTTTAGATAAGTTACAAATTGAAGATAGAGACCACTGATAAGTATATAAGATGTGTTTAAGCATACAAGAAGTGTTGAACTGTGTGAAGTCTAATCATACCATATCCCTTTAATGCAGATCAACCTAATATTGAGTTTAGTGGTGCATTTAGGTATTCTACGCATGTATATTGTCCCTCTAATATTCCTACAAGCATAGAAAGGATTATTTAGGTCAGCCGTATTTAGATAGATACTGACAGTAAGGCGTGATATCATCTTTTGATCCTCTTTATTCTACGTAGTGAAAATTTCAAGCACCAAGCGAACGTAGCTCTCAAATTGAGAATGAAAAATCACTATAAATTTGGCTGTGTTTTTGCTCATGCGTGTTTCTGGTTTTGTTTTTGCTTAATATTTCTCTAATAATTGGGATAAGGTTTTAATTCCTAACAAGATGAACAAGAGATATATAAGATAGTTCTTGATAGCAACTGTGTAGCATCACCATTCGTACCCAATACCCATTTATATCATACCAGAAATTGCCAAGATAAAATTAATACCTGTTTGAGTCCAATTATGTTGTCACCTTCCATTATTTTATCCCAATCAAATCGCTCAGAGATACCATTAAGAAGCTCGACTATTTGTTCATACTTCATGGGTCGTAATGTTCTAAACTCAAATCCAAACTTTTCATGTTCAGTCCCTATCCTGCATGACCCAAAGATTAAAAGATGGGAGTATTAGACATATCACCACTGCTCGATACGTGAACAACTTCTAACACACTCGCATGAACAACAATTAGCAAAGAACTGAATTCAATACAGGAACTACATTTCAAAGAATCAATTGATATAAACACAGGAAAGCTTTGATTGTCTTTAAGCCAGAAACATCAGATACCAACAGAACAAGAACTGAACCCCAGCCTTCATCTATTTGAGCTAAGTCAAGAACGTATATAGAGAGTCGTGGAGTCATAACATTGAAGAAAAAGGCATTAACATTATCAGATGGAGAGGGGGATGTGTATTTTGAAACAAAAGACTACCTATAAATATTTAGGCGATGTAGGGTTAGAAAGTGTGTGGAGGTACCGAAATATGGAAATATTCTAGTACCCAATAGGAAAAAAATAAAAACCAAGTACCCCCTCTAAGACTATATTAAAGATGATGTCAAATAACTAGAACATGAACATATCCTGTCCAAGAAAAATGAAAGAAGGATGAAAGAATAACTAGATGTTTCATTCAGCATTACTGACAAATCCAATGATCAATCAATTGATGGCAATTGCAATGCAAAAATCTGAACAAAAAGCTTCTCAATTGCTCGTTTTACCCCCAAAAATGTGGAACAAATTTTTTTTATGCATAAAACAGAGCAGAAGCTTTTGCGCACACATAAAAATAGAAAAATCATTACAAGAAAAGACGCAACAAAAATCCAAGTACTGAAGAGCTAGAAATCGGACCTCCATTTTTCCTTGGGCTTGCAACCAGACGCTAGGTAACCTACAAGATCTTCTTTCGTTAATGGCTCTGTAGCGATGACGGCTTCCTCTGTAGGAGGACTTGCAGAAACAATTACTTGATGTCCTCTTCTCTCTCCTATACCAACACCATCTAAATTCAAATTTCGCATCACCTTCAAGGAATTCCACGAAGATCGACCAGAACCAAAAAATTCCTTCATCTTGGATTCTGCCATGTTACTGGCAATGCTACGAATTCCATTATATCTAACTTTGCACCGTATTATTTCGTAATGAACGTATTGTGATGAACCAGCCTGGGAAATCAGCAAAATGCCTTCAAGCTGGGAGAAATCAAGCATACACAGGATTTAAGGAAGGGCCTTTAAGCTGAAAACTTAAGGCAAATTGAGTTGATTCAAGCACATAAATAAGTTGCCATTCAAATTCTACGACAATATATCAACAAAGTTATGTTCAGAGAAATTATGGTACAATACTACAGTACAGATTAAATCGAGCAATTAAATACTCTTGCCAAAATTCAGCCGAAAATCCCATATGAGAACTCAAAAAAAGTAAAAATTCAAGAGGTTCCAACTTTCACATCCTTAAATTTATACTCTCGAGTACCAAACTAAGTTGACGGCATGTAATATAAGGGTCCAGAATCATCAAAACTTATAATTTAGATATAATATGAACCTCAGTCAACCAAAAGAGGTTTAAAATTGATTCAAAGTTACACAAAATGATTGTTCAAACTTATATGCATCCAAATTTTGATTAAATTTATACTATTTCCACTTTGCATAAGCACGGAATCTTTACAGTTTTCATTTCACAAAATAAAAAGAAAATTCATTACTTCAAATAAAACCAAGAGTAACACTGGTGTACAAACGATGAACTCGTCAAATGCTTTTCAATTCATGTGAAGATTATGAAGAAAACAAAATACGTTAGAACCCATGTGCAAAAGTAAAGAATTTAGCATCAAAATCAAACGAAAATTAAAGAAGAATCTAGATTACTCATGAGAATGTGCTAAGAAATGAATCTTGAAATAACCAATACAAGAAGTACCTGGATTTTTTGCCAACAGAATTCTTTAGTTTCCGACTAATTCAGAAAGAGACAAAGAGAGAGGGAGGGAGTGAGTGAGGGAGTGAGTGGGATTCCAGCTTGAGAATTAATTATAATTAAGTTGCCTTGGTATTAGAAGCAAAATCAAAATAGAAATTATGATGATATCATCTCCTCCCATAATTTTAGCAATAACGCTCCTCGGGCAAATGACGGGGGAGTCGATAGAGTAGGGTAGGGTGGGGTGGGTGGGTGGGTCGGGTGCTTAATTTTTATCTTTTATTTTTTTCCAAATTGTCCAATAAAACATTGGCTAATTGACACGTGTCTCATCAGTTTGTTGTTGAGCCTATCACTATAGCAAGATTGTAGTTTTTATCTCTCGATAACAATGTTGATCCAAGAAAGTGGTTTTGTCGTTGGTGTCTTCTATTCTCTATGCATTTCATTAATCCACCTAAATTCTCTCCCCCTAACATATTCCGGTTGGTAATTTCTAAAGGGCTTTGCTAAATGCCTCGGTGTACAAAACTCCTCACAAGAGGGAGGCTACAATCAATAAAAAAATCATGGAGGTGGTTTGTACATTGAAGTGTCAACCATGGTACAAATAACAAAACTCAATTCTAAAAGTGTCTCGAAAGCAATAAAATTTATATGTAAAAACATCGAATTGATCCAGTGTTTGACTCTCTTAATATATAATTGGAATTTTAATGCCGGTAAGCAAAGACAAACCTGGTCCAATTTAAGTAACTTCTAGTGTAAACAGAAAATGATAGGTTACAAGAACTTTTCCTACATAAATTAAACAAGGTGCTGATTAATTGTATCATTGTACGCCCAGTGGCCGACTCTACATCTTTACCCATTTTGATATCATCATAGTTTGTATAAACCCTTTGCTTTTATACAATTCGACTATCATAACTCAGTAATTTAAGACTTGAGAATTAATATTCTTTTCTTTTCTCGATTCATTTCAATACTACTGAAGATAAATATTAATTATTTGAAACCAAAATTAAGGGCCTGTTTGGACCTGATTTTAATCTAAATCAAAGTCAAACAATCAATATCAACCATATCTTTCATGAGTCTCACATCTTTTCAACCACGCATTTCAAAAATCTCTATCAAAATCCACATAAAATCTGATTTTAATCTACAATAAACACCCTCTAAATTTGTCAACCAAAACAAACACGCAGGAAAAAGGCAACCCTTTTGCGAAAGCTAGAGGTATATATACAGCCAGTTGCCATTCATTCAGTAATATAGATTTAGTCAAGCATTCAGTATTCAAAATGATCTATACAGGAGATAGTAACACACCAGCCATTCGAGTGCTCCCATCTAGAGCTTCGAAATTGTAAAAAAAGAGAACAGTTATAATACAAAAAACTGCAGCAAGATAGACCAAGGTCAAAGTTTAAGAATCCTATTGTTTTCACGAACCTCACCAGCACAAGTCATCTGTGCCAGAAACAAAAAGAAAAGGATAACGTATAAAAACGACTCATAAAGTGAATCTCCAATACTGAGAGCCTGTTTGACAACCATTATGGTAGGAAAAAAGAATTTTGAATAGAGGGTATGTGTTGAATTTTTTATTATTTGAATGTGTGGATCACGTAGGAAGCCATAAAATAAATTAATTGTTGTCAAACAGGCACTGAATATTTAAAGAGGATCCACATGTTAATTCTATTTGAATATAATTGCATGCCTAAAAATTTTCATCTGACATAATCATCAGATGAAAGAACACTGAATAACCTGCATGTGCCGCGACTCCTAAGGTTAGCCATTTCCTCTGCTGTTAGACCTTCCTGAAAAAAATTGGGGGCTATTAAACTAAGAGAAGTAAGGGAAATTTGAATTTGCATCAAAATAATACTGAATTGGTTGCAATTCTTATAACAGACACCATATGTTGATGTCAGTTTCACTCTGTTCAAGCTCTTCAAGCTTAGAACCTGTCATTTAGCACGTCAAGGACCAAACTGAAAGCACTTCATCCATGTAAATACATTTTTTCCCCCATCTAAAATAGTAAGAGATCTGAAAAAGATATCCCAGTAAACAGAAATCCATATAACCATATAAAAACGTGTGTGCACTTGCAAGAGGAAGATAAACCAAGTCCACAGCAAGAATGAAGCCAATTGAGTAGAATATAAAAAATGAATGAAATTAACTCTCTTTAAAAACTTAACAGAAATAAATAAGCCAACACTTTAATTTCTCACCAGACAAATTTTCTAGAACCAAAAGGTTTGCAAGGTTTAATTGTAATAATGTCTATTTAAATAAGGCTTGTAACCTCAACCTAACAGCCAAACATGTTTTGAGATATAATTTCTCAGATACTGTCAATGTTTAAGGACATATTTTAATTATTAGCTGATATAGATACTACAAGCATCAGATATTCAATGCACAAAAGGCAAAACAAACACAGGGGAAAGGAAAACAATGAAATGACCTTTAATTCATTTGGAGACATCTTCAGTATATGGGACGGTTCCAGCTCCCCACTCAGAAGACGACGTGCTAATACAGCATTGTTCTGGAAAGGAACCGTGAATTTATAATGAAGAAAAAAACTAAACAGAGAAAAGGAAGTAGATTAATTACTGCACAGATGGGGATAGATTAAAGCATTTAATCAAACTGTTCGCATAATCGAGAAAAGAAGTTGGCAACCTTAAGACTTGATTTTAAATGCCGCAACTTTTGGTCATACTTCTTTGAATCTGAGGAAAGTCCATCGTGTGCAGCCTTCTCAAGAGCAACTATTGCATTAACAGCTGCATTTGGCCAGACAAAGGACATATCACTCTGTGCAAAGAAAGAAAACATCTCACATTTATTTGTATCTTCCTCATATCATTAGTCAGACTATTTAGTATTAACTGAAAATGATCAAGTTAATGTTTCATAATCTGGAAAAAAAAAAAAAAGATACTGTACATTTGGAGTCTCGTCATGAGATCTATTTACAAGATTTGAGCGAGTAATCTTATTAATAATACTGCTGCCAACACCCCATTTTTCTTTCCTATCATTCTTCTTGCTGTACATGGACATGCACATAAATTCAATTGCTTGTAGCAGCCTTTCCAACCACCTATCACGCTGTGTTTCCTCGGTGAGTACCTTATGTTGTGATAGGATAGCATAGTACTTTTCAGTTCTTCTAGTAGTTTCTGCACTAACAGATTGATGAAATCTAAAAATTCGTCCATCCTCCCTGGAAACATTTAAAGGCGACATATTCCTCCTCCCTAAAAGAAGTTTATTCGTTCTTTGATCTTCCTGATCCACAGAATTATCCCCAGGTTCAATGTCGGGAAGGTCTCCTAGACGTGAAATTGTCTTCTGGACAAGCAGATCAATCTCATGTTGTTTACCATCATCATATTCTCTGTCTGTTAGCTTGAACAACCTCTTCTGTTCAGAGTCATATACATTATGCACTATGAAACCAGGATGTTGCTTTTGATTTGGAAGTGTCTTGTTTGAAGGTATGAAGTGCACAACGCACTTGTGCAAAACACATTCTGCAGATTCTTCATCTCGGTAGAAACTATAAAATATCTCCCACCTAGTACGTGCTTGCCAATTTCCGCCATCACTTTTTTTTGCGTCCTCCAGACGATAAAACCACTGTCCAGTTACCATCATGGCTCCATCTTGGGTCTGTGTAATGTCCTGCACACAGAACAAGAACTCCTCACTAAATTCAGAAATAACGAATACACATATAGTAAGATGTGTATGTATTCCATGCCTAATCCATTTCTAAAATAAAGTAAATAACACATCATTAAAGCGTGAAAGACAAAATGATAATTTAAGATATATCAAAAAGACTTTTACAATTTACAGAGAGAAACACCAAGAAGGATAATATAAGATATACTAAAAGACTTCAAACCCTAGGGGATTTGATGACAAACACAATAGAGTTCAGCAGTCATTAGCAAAACAGCCAACAGTCCATGGATATGGTGAACTACACATATTAAGAGTGTTTATTAGCAAAAAAAAGCACAACTAGTTGATTCTTTAATTTGACTTCACATCTTAGATTAACTAATGCATAAAAACAGAACAAACCTTCAGTATGGCCACGCGAGGCTTCAGATGTGTTTCTCGGGGAACTAACAGCACAGGATCCTCCTAGAAATAAAGAACATCGTGATATTAAAGCAAACATGCAGAAAAAAAATCCAAACATACGAAATGAGTAGTAGTTACAAGGTTTAAAAAGGATAACAGAAGTAATAAGCTACCAATATGATTGACTAATTAAATTTCCTTCACTAAATAATTGAACAGAATGATCCAAATCAGCAGTAAAATCACAATAATCAACTAAATAAACAAATGACAGAAAAGGAGAGTAAAAAAACTCACAAGATTATAAATAATGCCATCATATTCAAAGGAATCGTAATGATTCCTCCTCCACTCCCCATCTCCAGAAATCCTAACAATGTCACCAACAGGCTGCGCCGTTAGCTCCTCCGGGTCCTCATCTTCACTCTCCGCCGCCGCCGCCTCCTCATCATCGTCTTCACTCTCGTCCTCCATCTCTGGTTCCTCTTTCTTCTTGATCTGCTCCTTGTACTCTCTCAACTCCCCTTCCTCTAGCTCGGAATCCTCTTCATCGTCCAGGCGCAGCATTTTACACTTCCTCTGGTTCTCGTGCAGTGGCAAGTCATCTTCGTCGTCACTGCTGCACACCTGACGGTTTCTCATTTCTTTCTCAAGGCTGACTGTGTGTTTCGTGTGTGTCACGCGCACAAAATTTGGGAAAGAAACTGAAATAATAGAAGAAATCAACAGATAACTAGGGTTTCACAGGAGCAAGATGAAACTTGTAGGCCACTGAACCTCTGGAGAAAGTTGTTTCATGGAGCTGGAGAGTACATAGTACAGTTTTTAATTAAAGCGCCAAATTAAGGTTTATCTATATTATATAGGTAGTATGAAAATGGTCACTGACTCATCTTAATTGCCGAGATATAGAGTTAATTATACAAATGGTCACAGAACTTTAAGTGAAATTTCAAATTGAGTCACTTAAATCAAATAATGTTGCATAATTAGTTACTCTTTAAATAATATTCACACCAAACTTGACATCAACCTGTTATACATTGATATCACCTAACGATTGAAGATTGTGACGTGATAATTAACGACGACACAACCCGTTATATATGGATATCACCTAACGATTGAAGATTTTGACGTGATAATTAACGACACAATTTTACAGCTCATAAAAATTTAGAAGAACGAGAAACTTAATATGACTTTCACTTACCATTTCGTTTACCACCACTTGTAGGTGTGACATTTAGGTGATGTGACTTTCATCTAATACCACTTACACTCTCGACTTTAATCTATTAGTCATAGTCTTATACTAATTGTATTTATAATTTAATATTTTACGAGTGTTAATGATAGATGCACATTTGATTAAAATTGGTCTGACCATATGCGAGTTTATTCTTATTTTTGCTTTTTTGTGAATTGCAATATATCATATGAAATTTCTGTTATCACTTCTATTTTTATCCTGAATCGTTAAATATAAATGTAGAGGGGGGGAGAGGAAATCAATTAAGGGAACTTTTGATAGGCTGTAAGCATGTTATTTTATATTTTGCACCTTTTTATTTAGCTCTTATTTGATCTCTATTTTTATTTAAATGCATTTTTTTTCAACCACGCATTTTTTAATAAAATAATATTACATGCAATCCAAAAAAAATCCTTCATTTTTAACCACATATTATCCATCAATCTACTATTCTAAAATGCATTATATATATATATATATATGGGGGCTCAAACAGACCATTAAATTTTTTAGAATTATTATCTGATGTGTTTGAAAGCCAAAGCGAAAACCAACTCGATATGTGAGTGCAAGAAATTGAAACACAAGAATAATTGAAGACAACTTTCTTTCTTAGATGGATATTTACATTACAAAACTGGTTTATATTGCATAAGAATATTAATGAAAGTCTCCTTGACTTTCATCTAAGAGTTAAATAGTCTTTTCGACTTGCTCCAGTGTTCACTTAGGGAAGGAAACTTAACCAAGTTAAAATTCCATGAAATGATTTACAGCTTAAATTATAGATACATTACGTTGCCAATTTTCACAATAAGGTTTATCTTTTCAAACCAAATTCAGAGTTTAACTTGAGTATTGGATTGCGTAAGGCCGTCCAGCACCATCACCCCATGTGGCGTCGGTCGAGCAATCCAATTCTAGTGTGCCGACTACACATATAGGTTAATAGATACATTCTTTTTCCGACTTCAAACATGGCATTCATCGAGATCTTACTTCAACCGTAATGTTCTCTAAGTACAAGACAATATTGCAATTTCTGTAACAAAGTCTCAAATAAAATAGAGAGACTCGAATGAAGTTCAGGTCACAAAACCTGAAACCATTACCAACAAATTAAAAATTCTAAACAAATACATAACCTATAGCCCTTCATTCCAAAGTTCATCCAGAGCATCTTTTGTTCATTTTTCTTCTCAGTGTCCATGCATTTCATGCCCACATTTCAGAATTTCTTCACTGTTAAAACTCATTTCCCATAGATTCTGCACTAATGTAATAAAAAGTATTGAAGCACAGCACATGAAACCAAGTTCAGAATCCCAAACTCCAACGAATCGATACAGAATAATGCATCTGCTTTGCACACAAGTGTTCCTTGGTCATGGAATCAATGCTAGCCGAGAGAAGTCCAATCCCTCCATATTCCTTTTAACTCTCTAGCTCAATAACTCAAGAACTTAGTCAATCATATATTTGATCACTTGAACTCCCAATCCTCTCCATGTTTTAATAAGGAAAGGAGGTTGAATTGGTTTATGGTGCAAATGACTAACTTGCTGCAATAAGAAGCTGATGCAAAACCTGAACAGTTCATTTCGGTACAGAATTCAATATAGACATTTGCAAAAGCACGGGTTTCATCCCATCCCCAGAAGAAACCAGAAAGAGAGTGAAATTTAAGGGGGATCGCATAGACATAGAATGTTTAAGTAATTTAGCTAAAGATTGCTGGAGGCAATATATTCAAGACATCTCTCGGATACACAAAGCCAAAAGCTTCGATTTTAAGCCTCATTTCAGAAACCTAAAGAGTACAGAAGCCGTGAAATACGAAGACGTAAAATGTCCAAATGCAAGCATTGCACATCCATTAATTCATAAAAGAAAACACGTAGATGACTCTTAACGAACAAAAATCATTTTGTGACAATCTATGGAATTACAAGTTAAATGCCAAAGCATACATCTCACGTCTATCTCGAATATACATATAAGACTAATCCATACAAGACTCTAGACAATTAGATCTCTAACCACCAACCATAACATTTCCTTTGTACAAGCTTTAGCCCAATATAATTTTCCCCCATGTTACTATGCAGTATGCACCTCAGGGCAATGTCATTGGACAAATAACTTGTTATTTGTGTCTGCCAGACATAATATCTCTTGAGTAGCTAATAGCTTTTAATCCAATCCAACTTTTCCAGGTTGGCCTGTACTTGAGCCTATGTAGTTATTAGACAATTCCTTCAATTATTCAACTCTCAGGAATAATACCTTAAATAAAAAGATTTTTCAGTCAAAATAGAAATCTGAACATATATAAATGCACCCGAGACTCTCGTCAAATAGATTCGTGACCACTACACCTAGCATTTCTTTGGGCAGCATTTCGCCAATATAACTGTCCCAATGTCCGCCGGTACCAAAAGCCCATGTAATTAAAAGAAAACTTCCATATCTTCTAACTCTCAAGAATCTGGTACAGCTAGTAAAAGTCCAGAATATATAATCATAAAAGTAATACAGACAATATGGCATAAACAGTTATTCAAAGTGGAATATTAATTAATAACAATTACAATTCTTAAATATAATTATTATTAGATGTTATTTTTTAATATTCAGCTTGTTTTCTAGATTTTTGATTTCTTTGATATCAAATTTGAACCTTTCTTCTGTTTCCTATCTTTATACACATAATAGAAGTGGCATTTTCATCACGGGAATTAAATCAAGAACAGCATACTGTACATTGAGAGAGTGTCACCAGAAATAATCATCAACGCCTACAGAAGAAGACGGGTATCGATCAGCTTCTAGTTCTTCCTCCATCTCCAATTCTGGCTCCCCAGACCCGAACTCAGCTGATTCAATATCTGCAAGGGTCTTTAAATCTACTACCGAGAGCTCATCAAGGTGCCTCAAAACAAGGTCAGCAGCCCCAAGCTCGTAGACGGGGTGCTTGCTAGCAACAGCTACACATTTCATCCTTGCATCATGTGCGGCCTCAACCGTTTGATTCGAGTTCCCGAACACTATACACCGTTCGGGTATGAATTGAAGAAGCTGTGCTGCGTACACAAACATCTCAGGATCAGGCTTCCCCCTGTAGACATCCTCTGCTGCTACAATGACATTGAAGACCCCTTCAATACCAATAGCTCGCATTGCTATCTCAAGATATTTTCTTGGGCGAGTAGAGACCAAAGCCATTGGTACTTTGTAATGCATCAGAACATTCACAAACTCTTGAGAACCTGAGCGAAATGTATAAATCCCACCTTGCAAAGCTTGGTAAATCTCCTCCTTCCTAGACGCCATTCGCTTCAACTCGGCTGGATCTCTCGACCAGCAGAGAACTTCTGATATTGCCTGCTCATTCTTCATTCCTTCTATCCTTCGGAGCAAAAACGCAGGAGGCGGGGATTTCCCTTCTTCGCGAGCAAGAGCCAACCAGGCCTGGTTCTCAAGATCGGGATTATCTTCAATTAACACACCTTCCCACTCAAATATAGCACCTAACCACCCACAACCCATCCTTTCTTGCCGAAGCAATGGATTGTGAAGTGCAGGATTATCCGCCCTATTCTCCGGTGGCCACAACCCTGGTCTACGATCAACACCAGTATCAATCCCATATCCAAAATCCCTAGGTATTTTCACATTCTCTCTATAGGAATATGCCTCTTTGGTCAATTCCATTGCCTGAGCCTTTATCGATGACACTGTTTGTTTATGAACTCGCAATCCCGGCAAAGAAATTGAAAAAGAAACCTTCCTTCGGAGAAATTCTGTAAAAGGAAGCCGGAAATACTGGACCTGCTTTCGTTTGCTTGAAACATCCTTGCTACAATAACCTCCATAAACAGGTCGATGACCCAAAAGGGATGCTGCAGAAATTGACTCCATCATAATTAACTGGCGATAACTGTAGAAACAGCAGAACCCAACTAAATTTTGACTTCAAAAAATTTCCCTTATTGATATAAAGTTACTAAAGTAGTAACCAAATCTGGCTGCCACGGATAAAGGGGAACCCTTATGGCATTAACTTTCACTAATTTTCTTTTAAATCAAGACCTATCAGTAACTATTAAATTGAATACGAAATCCAACAGCAATACGCAAACCCAATACAAATTTTAACCTAAACCGACAGAATTTTCTGTTTGTGAGAAATCACTGGTGACACACAAGTTTTTCTCACAAAAAGAAGAAGCATAAAACAGGAAAAGATCCCACCTTTATTAGAAACCCATCAAAGTACACAACCCTAATGTGAAATTTAAACAACACCCACCAATCCAACACAATTATTATCACAATCAAAAACGAAAACACCCTAAATGATCTCTCCCAGAACCCGAAAGAATGGGAAAATCGAATTTATATATCTACAGGAATCCCCAATTTTTTTCACACAGGAATCCCAATAAAAACAGAAAAACAGGGAAGAAATAACTATATATCTAATATAATATACTTCTATGATAGATTATGAATATTCACAAGAGAGTGCGAGAGAGAGAGGAGATTAGGGGTGGAAATAAGGCTTTTGATTATTGAAAAATCGAGTAATTTTAGAGGGAGAGTTGAGATTTTGATTGTACTATTTGTTTATGTGGTATATATGCAACCAGAAGGTTCGTGGGAAACCGGTGATGCCAGCAAAGGGGTGATTTAGTGGAACTACACGTGTCGGTTTCAGTTAAACTTCTTCAAAATGGGACGCCTCACGACTCTAGTGCTTGAGCTTTTAATTAAAACGTGTTTTTTTTTGTTTGTGTAAGTAAAAAGTATGAAAATTTTTTATTGTATGAACATACGATTAAAAACGATTATATAGCCAACCATAAAATAAAATAAAGAATGTCAAACATGTACTTTATATTAATTTTCGTTTATTTTAACTTTTTTTTTTATCTATACACAATAAGCCCATGTTTGACATTGTTTATTATAGAACTCGTCTTTTTATATATTCATTTTTAATTATATATTCACGCAATAAAATATCTGTACGTAAACTCAAATGTTTACTCTATTTTTTAACTACGCATTCTCTAAAAATTTACTATTTAAAACATTTGAAAATCTCAAATAGTAATTATCCAACGGGAGCTAGGGTGTGTTTGAGCTACATTATTTTAGAAGAATGTATTCTGGAATAGTAGATTGATAGAGAATGTGTGGTTGAAAAAGAAGGAAAAGTTATTGATGTGATGGAAAATATTATTTTGTTGAAGAATGTGTTGTTGTGAATGAAAAAAAAATGTGGATCAAACATGGGCTAAATATTTTTGTGCCGAACAGCTCGAGAAAAAGTCAAACAAATGAGGCTCGCGTTTTATAGAAGACCTATGAAGTGTAAAATGAATCAAATTGAGTCATTTTATTTGAAATTGACGTAAACTAAAGATTTAACTCAATTTACACATTTAGTCGTCTCTAAATAACGTTTCCAATTTCGCTCTACGAATGAAAACAAAAAAAAAAAAGGAAAGAAATTGATGTGTTCCATGTTATGATAAGGAATTCAACAAATTACAATTGAATTCACATATAATTCCAAGGGAATAAGAGCCTACCCTAGAATGGTGAAGACGATTCCGTTCCACAATTTGTGCTAGATTCTTCGTCCCAAATTCATACACTCAACAACTTCAAAGTAGACAACAGCCACTTGATGCCACGTCAAAATGGCAACGTGTCCTATTATGGATTTTATAATTGTACATACAAAATATCAAAGTACATTGTATAAAGGAAAATTAGATATAGAAGAAGAAAAAGAAGAAGAAATGCAAGCCATAAATTCTCAACAAGACGAGACGGAGCATGGTATAGCCCCTCACTTCGAATTTGTGCCCCATTTCCATTCCTAAGTAAAATACATGCATGTTAGGTTTAGTAAAGGATTCAGGAATTGGAGCTCGTTAGGACGGTTGATGATCGTTGACCTCGACTGATGGATTGACGAGATAATTTATTAATATTTAATCAAATAATATTTTTAAAAAAAATCGATTAATAAATAAATGCACTAAATCGTAAATCACATATTAACTATCATCAAGTTTCCATTTCCAAAATCACTAATTTTCACAAATACTAACAAATTCCAAAAGTCCACAGATAATAACAGTTTCCATTTTCAAAATCCTCAATTTTCACAAATTCCATAGTCGACATATATGGTATCACATATTCTCAAATTCACAAAGTCTCCAATTTTCATTGATGTTGTTACGAAAACAATTTCGGT
>CAIGRP010076251.1:0-21488 GCA_903798385.1 Fraxinus cuspidata | reverse complement strand
TATGATTAAATATTCAAGAAAAGGAAACGTGAGACTTAAATGGCAATTTAAAGAGCCAGAGGAAAACTGAGGAAAAGATTTACAATATGCTCATATTCTCCAGGTAGGCTTGAGGAAACATAAAAATATGTAGAAATGGTGTTGCAAGTGCTTTTTCTAGATTCCACAACGTCAAGGAAGAAAATAATCGGGAATACAGATAAGTGCAAAAATTCCAAATCTTTGGCATATGGTAACAATCTACAACCAGAATCGACAAAAAATAATATATGCAAGTCTGCAAATTGCCTCCCTAGAGAAAATCTTCAATGACAGAAAACAGATCATATGTTATGCAACTTCCAAATTCATTTAGCAAATAATTTAAAGTTGACACAGGAATATTGCTCCAGATTGGTGTCAAAAGAGACCACATTGTCACTTGAAAGACTTATCCTGCCAAAAGCTAGTGGACTTGAAAAAAACATTAAGGAGCAAACTGTAATGTACATGACCATGGAAAAGATTTAAAACAAGCCATAAAGAGTCAGGCCTTTCAAAACAAGCCATAAAGAGTCAGGCCTGGACAGTAGAATGCTATGCGCCAGTCCAACATGCCTCATAGTAATAGAAAAATTAAAAAGAGTCATTTTGTCTAAGGCTGTCGTTTGTGGCATGCCACAGATGACAGTCCCCTGGTCAAAACCTATTTTTCATTTGGGACACGAAAGATTTTTACTGTGAACTCCCTCAAGCAAGTTGACATAGTCATTCAACTCTAAATCCCAGAAATGTAGCAATATCATCTAGGGATTTCATAATTTTCGAGGCAAAAAGTACATGGTAATAGAGTATACTTACCATGATCTTTCTTTCTTTTCAACAAGGAACTCAAAGAGGGAAATAGAGTGGAAGCAAGCTCTCTACTATCATCCTGTCACACAAAGTAACGATAGTCATATTTTCTCATGGATTACTATCGTCACTCATATAGCAACTTTAAAGGTGTACACGGGGATCAATATGTACCATATGATGCAAAAACGGTGGTATTATCAATGCAGCATAGAACAGATGCAGCTCAATATTAATAACCATATAAGCTCATTCTATCCTGTGAAACATCACACAAACCTTGCTCGAGCGATTCCCAGCAAGTTTAAACTCGTTCTTCCACAATAATGATGGGACCGGAACAACGGAAAAGCCTGAGGCAACTAAAATTCCAATCCATAGTCCATATCCAAATCCCCCACTCCACCATCCCTAGATGGAACAGAGAATGAATTTCAGATCAATAAGACAAACAATCAATAGATGGAACAAAAATGCAGTGAGTGTACCTATATCATAACAAAAGAAGCAACATTACAAAGGAGATAGGAAAATGAAAATTAAGATCGGAATATAGCAAAAATTGTCAAAATCAGATCCATTATAAATCTTTGACACATAATCCTATGCTCCTTACTGTTGTTTCTGAAAAAATCTGGACATGGACATGTCTTCTTTTTAATAAACAGTTTAGATAATATAAATTCAAATGGGAAGACCAGGTCAGAAGATATGGTGATTAATGAGAAAAAGTTAATTGCGAAAATTGGCAAGACTAAATATCTTATAGCAAAGAGAATCTAAACACCACGTGGACTATTAAAAGGAATGAGGCCGATAATTCAAAGTGGGGGGTTACAATTCAGAGGCCTAAAGGCCATGTGGTCTATTAAAAGGAATGAGGCCGATAATTTAAAGCGGAGGGTTACAATTCAGGGGCATAAAGCCTCTGCAGCCTTATCAGGTTCTAGTTCAACTCTGTTGTGGATCATTGGGAAGAACAAAATCATGGCTAGCAGGGATAGATTTAGCAATATTCTGAAGTACTGAATATGGTATGAAGGTTATGGATAAGAGATTGCCAAGAGAAACCATGTAAATGGCCAACTGAATGCAGTGGATGTGGGGAAAAAAGGCAGCCCTTTATAATAAGCAGATGCTTTAAATCTGGAGGGAGTTGACTTGAGATATCTGTATATTACAAAGAAGATGAAGCTATTAAGAGAGAGTGCACATAGCAAGAAAGTATAATAGTGGAGAAGTTTCCTGAGTAGAGAAAACGAATACGAGAAATTGAAATTGACAGCAATCATTCAATTACAATAGAAACAAGGAAGAAGAGAGATGGATGACACTAGCAGATAAGGGAAGAAGGTTGTGCTCTGTGACAGAATTCAATTTAAAATTAATCTCTACGCATGGGGAACGTGGTAATATTGATTTTCAGTAATAGAACCGTGGTTATTCTTGGAGGGCTAAAGTTTTTTTCAGGTAATATGGGGGTTTTTCTGAGTTGGCAGGCTTTCAGATAATTTGGGATTTCCTAGCTGCTTCAGCAACTTGTAAATGAGAAGTATTAACCTTTCCATGCATTATTAGAGACACTCTTACTAACATGAGAATCAAATTAAGCACAATCTTAAATGAACCATCTCAGCATAATAAGCATCTTTAGCTATTTTGAATTTGAGCTCAATTACAAAATGCTATGAGACAACACAATGGGTACAAATCTTAGAAATGCTCCAAACATAAGATGACAACCAAAATGGCAAAATCAATATGAAATTAACGTGCTACGTATATTTTTCCCCCCTTTAAATTTGACACTTCCATCCAACACACAAAATTTTACCAGATGAAAGGTCAGACTTATCAACCGAAAGCACACATCATGCATAATAACAAAGATTTTGAATTAATATCAGCACTGCTATGGTAATAACCATAACAAAAAAACTAAGAAGTGCGCCGAAAGAAAAACCCTAATAACATGGAAATGGTAACAGGAACAACAATTTCTGAGAGGAAAGAACGACATTCCTTTCTCTGACAGATTTCTAACCTGCTTACCATCTTGTGGATATGGAAGTGATTGCTCAATATATGCTGTGGTTCCTGAAAGTAACAAGCCCAAACACAGTCAAATTATCTTTCAGCTTAAGATGAAGGTCCAATCAAAGAGCATACTAATATATAACTCACATAAAAACACAACTAGTCATGACAAACAAACAAAAAATTGGATAATTGGAGGTAAATCACCTTTTGAAATCCCCACCCCAATAAAAAAAAAAATTCCACTTGTTCTGTCATTCTAACAAAGGTGTACTACTTTTACGTCTGTACCAAATCACTGGCTTACTAGGTATATAACTGCAATAAGTTTTATATACAAACAACAACTTGCAATTGTAATGCCAATAGTTACTTCTCATACTGTAGTGCCACAACTTTGATTAAGTTTTAAGCAAGGAATTGTAGCAAGCAGCTTTAAAAGAAGATGAGCAACTTCGAATAGATAAATAATTTCGATATTGTGATTGTCAATGATCGAACTTCTATATGAGAGAGAGAGAGCACATCTTGTCTAATATTATATCCAGCGTGGATAATTCTTTTCTTTTTCCTTTTTTTTTTGGTTCTCTTTTCTGAGATTCACCGGATTCCTGTGAAACAACTATCCTGAGTGCACACCACACCAGTGAAAGGGTACAAAAGCAGATATGCACCACGTAATTCATTCATGCATTGTATAAGAGTGACCTGGAAAGCATATCCATTTTCAAGTGCAATACCAACAAATTAAAGTCTATTTATTGGGAGGTCAAACCGACTATCACAGTAATTAGTAATTACTTAAACAATGTTGCATGAGAAGTTAGAATAGGAGGTCTTTGAAAACTGGTAGAATTATAATATACCAATAGGAGCATTAAAACTTTGAATCAACTGAACAATTGACTTTGCATCCAATCGCTTCCGCAATCCTTTGCCAATCAGTACTTTCAAGTGAGGAGAATCAAATACCTATAAGATTGGTGAAAAAACGTTAATGCGAAATAAATCGGCATCAACAAAAAAATTTATACCATTACAGAATTTATATTAAATGCTTAGGTCACTAGATTATGTACATAAACTTGGAATAGATAAAGGAAACACAACTGTTAAATTTATATGAAGCAGATTGTTGGTCACATATATATTACCCTGAATTTACTCAACCTTTTCATATATGATTACTAATATCCTGGCATTAATGTGCATTGCAGGTTAGGACTTGGCAATCTATCATTTAAAATTTGAAAAATACCATGTTGATATCTAGAAGGATCAAACTGAAAATAAGCATATAAGTTTGCTAGTGGAGGAAAGAAAAGATAAATGCTGAAAGAACATGTTCAGCACACTACAGAGAATGGCAGGGTCTGTTACACTGTATGATATTGTTCCTTCTATATTATAAACTTGGATAATAAAACCCTTCTCCAACCAGAAAGATAAATATGCACAATTGTCAAAGAACATTGTGTGATTCATAAATCCTCGTTCAACATTGTTAATCCTACCTCTTAAATATTGTATTTTTAATGGCCCAACTGTCCAGAACTTCCAAAAACAAAGGTCGAGTCTTGGAAGGAACCAAGAAACGTCCAACTCTCAAAGCACGTTGCACAAATCTAAATGCTGTAGTTATATGAGAAATTATTAGCCAAATGGAATTAGATTCCAATGAAAAGCGCCATAACTACTTTCTTACCTAGGACTCGTTCTTAGATGATAAATTCCCTTAACTGAAACCGTCAGTGGCCAAAGTAAATAAAAATACACAAAATGGACCAGATTAGAGGTTTGGCACATAATTTTCTAAAATCATTTTTTTTCAAAATCATTTTCAACCACACATTCTGTGGTCACAACTTTTACCCACCTATCAATCACACATTCTACAAAATAAATCAATTTTCACTTGAAAAATCAGTGCCAAACAAGCTTAATGATTCTTAAAAAGCAGATAAGGTCTACAACCAAAGGGATGGGGTGCTGGAATCGCCTCTAATGCTACTTATACTAGCCCGCGGAAGTTCATTTCTCAATTGAATTCTCCATATCTTCCTCTTTAATGCCTCAAGATTGACAACGGTTCTATTGTTCATTTTTTGGAGGACCCTTGCACGGACAATACTAGTTTGTTTCGCCGACTTATCCTCATTCATACTGGCTTTCCTGTATTCATGATGCTCCAGTTTCCCTTCTTTTTTTATAATTTTGGCAGGTGCATCACCTTCTTAACAAACGGGAGGCAGAGCATCTTATATCCATGATCAATTTGCTAGAGGATTTGAAACTTGATTGTTCTGGTGTACACATGCAAGTCTTTCCTCTCTTAGCTTATTCAATTCCAACTCACTCTTCATTCCTTTTCAAGTCTTGCATTTGGAAATCTACGGTCCCTTCCCAATAGTTTTGTAATTGAGGACATCTTGTATCTACTCATATTTTTCTTTCCTTCTACGAATAAACTGTCTTTTCACGAAAAATGATTATCAGAAGTTATGATTGAAATCTCACTCACGGTAATTGTCATGCAAGATACAACTCTGAAATCATCCTTGTTGATGAACCTATAAATGACATGGGCCAATATTTATGACCTCCAATTCGTGCAAAAAAAAAAAAAAAATCTAACACGAGATGGTCAAATATTGCATTACATGAACAAAATTCTTAATCAATGCAATCTATAAAGTAAAATCGTCGACAATGGTACCATATTTGATCAATAAATACCTCATAAAATTAATAACCAGTACCTGAGGAGAATCGTCAGGTTTTAGCAGGGCCAAGGCTCCAGAAACATCCGGGTCAATACCCATGACCCAACCGGATGATTCGGATCCGACATTGCCAAAATCAGAGTTTTCCAAGCATTTATTTTCATTCTCTTCCAAAAAAGGGCAAGAGAGAGAGTCAAGCCAGTTCAATTTAAGTTGCTGGGCATCTATAATTTTACTAGCCCTGGTGGAAACTTTGGGTGCCGAATTTGAGGTTGAGGGTTCGGGGAGTGTAGTTTCTGGGAGGTGGATTTGGGCCGCGGCGAATCGTCGAAAGGTTGTGGATGTGAGGCGGAGGAGCGGTGGCGGAAATATGGAGGCGAGTGGCGGGGTCATGAAATGACGGAGGTTTGGAGGGAAGGGGTGAAGGTGGGGTTTTGAGAGGGTTTCCATTAACACACTGTGAGAGGGAAATTGCTTGTTGGGCGCCAAATGTAATATAATAAATTAATAATCCCCTATTCGTCACGCATTGGACTCTAAGAATTATTTCTTGTTTACCATGCAACTTTATTATTATTCAATTTAATCACCCAACTTATACTTTTATTTCAATTGATTGCCTAAGTTATATTCTAATTGCATATTGATTATAAAGCGTCTAGCCGTCGTCAAAATGGATAAAATTCATGACCTCGATGATGAGGCTTGTAATCTGGTCAATGAAATTTGTGACTTAGCTATTGCGAACTTAGTAATGTGCATATCTCTCAACATTATGTCTATTATATAGTGATGGACAAAAATAATTGGTATTGACGACGTCGGATGGAAACCACACAACACAATGATTAGGCTATGATCCGTTTGAAAATTCAATCGCTTTTTGTTATTTACATTATGAACCAACTAGTTTTGGTCCGATTAACCAAAATTTATTCAATTTTGCTGTTTTTTTTTTTTAATAATAAATTTGTAATTTGGTGCACACTAAAATTGCAAAAATGTAAATCGTCTAATAAATTAATTTGAGTCGTCTCTCATTCTATTCGTAGTCGTGACTACTCCTAACTTTTCATTGACCATCACTAGTTCCAAATAAATATCAACATCTTCTCATAATTAATGTACAAATTCACACCCAACTTGAATGCAAACCCCAGTCAAAATAGCACGGGGTCTTTTATATATAATATAATAACAAAAAAAAAAAATTATCCCATCAAAATTGCCCTCAGGCTCACGATCTAATTTGGAGTTGAATTTGCTGATTGCTACTCGAGTGATTGCTCTCGTAGACTAGATTCTATTTCTAATTATCGACAATACTGCAAAAGTCGAGTATGTGAGCAAATTTCATCTACTCTTGTAACTGATTAAAATTTATTAGCAAATAATTCAAAATTTTGAAGTCTTAAAAAGTAAATGGTATTAGATCGAAACTAATCGATTCGATTCCTTTTTTGTCCATAAAACCATTAGTTCCACGTTTACTTTTATCGATGGAAATTAATTCGGTTCAGTTCTCTTGTAAATTGAACCGCGTGCAAGACAAGTCACATCAATTTCACATAGCTTTTATGCTCATGTTACAAGCCCATTGTAAATTGTGACCAAATTATTGGATTTCAATTTACTCTTATTATATATTTATAAAATAATTTTGTTGATGGCATATAACCTTCTAGGTCCTTCATTCTTTTCATCTTGTAACGTGGTTTGGATGTCTTCGAGTAGTTCGTTTTACTCTATTGTAATTTACATACTTGAAATTTCTAATATAACTCTATAAAATTAAGTTTCATTCATAATAATTATGGTGCTAATTTTATTTTTTGTTACGATAAATTGATGAATTAATAGCCACAACAATAAAAGTGGAGAAAATATCTCATCCCAAGAAGTTGGATCTTTTGCTCTGTGTATAGAGGTAGGCACTGGAGTAATTCTATTATGATTTTCTTGAGAATCAGACTAAGTTAATTTTCATTGACTATTCTGAAATGGAATTATCAATTATATTTGGTTATGTAGCTAGAATCGAGAAGTGGAATAAAATCATTTGGTTTTCGATTTTGAAACTCAAAACTACAAAATTATAATTAAAATCAAGTTGAATTGATTAGTTTGATTCAATTCATAATTGGAATAGAATCGTCTGGATTTTAATTCTAAAGCTCACAACTAAAAAATAAAAAATTATCACTAGTAAGAAGGTGAAGTGACTAATTCAATTCGATTCATTTTCGATTCAAATTGTCATTTAAGATTAAAAAATTTAGTGAATACACCTAATTTCATAATTAATTCCAATTGAATCGGGCATCGAATTAAGGGTGCGTTTGATTGTAAGAGTGGAAAAAAATAATTGCCTAGAACTTGTTTTATAGGGAATTGTTAATTAAGTGTGTTTGATTAGTATAATTTTCCACTTGAAAATTTTTAAAATTTTGAATTTTTTTGTGTTCGTTTGGCTTTATTTTATATGGAAATTATCCTTTAAAGTGATATTTCTTTCCACAATCGGTTATTAAATTTGTATCCATTGGCAAAAAGTAAAAAAAAAAAAAAAATCCTAAAAAATCATTTTTTTAAATCAAAGTTTAGTGTTCGTTTGGCTTCGTTTTACATGAAAATTGTCCATTAAAGTTAAATTATTTTTACAATTGATTATGAAATTTGTTCCAATTGCAAAAAAAAATGTGAACAAAAATAAATTTTGGAAGTTGGAAACCAAATTCTCACCAAAAGTTGGTGNAAAAAAAAAAAAAAATCCTAAAAAATCATTTTTTTAAATCAAAGTTTAGTGTTCGTTTGGCTTCGTTTTACATGAAAATTGTCCATTAAAGTTAAATTATTTTTACAATTGATTATGAAATTTGTTCCAATTGCAAAAAAAAATGTGAACAAAAATAAATTTTGGAAGTTGGAAACCAAATTCTCACCAAAAGTTGGTGAGAATTTGGTTTTCACCAAAGCCATGGAAAAGAAGGCGCGTGGCCCATTACTAAGAAAATAATTTGCCTAGAAAAATTTGCAATCAAACATGCATTTTTTGAAAAAGATGGAATTTAATTTCCAATTCCATGAGAAATGGGTGTTTTCAAACACACCCTGAGATTTTCTATTGTGGATAAGTCCAATTACTCAATCCAAACGCGTGTAAATTCTGTAAAAATTATATAAAATTATTTAGAATTCTTTCTTCACACGGTACAATCACCTATTGTAGTACAATAAATGGATGATTGTAACGCAGAGTACAAGATTGTACTTACAAAGTACAAACTTTGAAGCATTTTTAATCCTACAATTGTACAATAAATGGATGCAGTACTCAAAACGAAAAATTGTTTGTGCCACACCCCAGCTATATAAGAATTGTAAGATTTTGTATACAAGTAGCTAAGATTTGGGAGAAAGGGTAATGATGAAAGGTCGGACAGGGTCGATATGAGAACACATGTCTATCACGATTTCATCATAGTGCTTCTGGCCCTCGACTTTTTAAAGGTCATATGAAAAAGTGATTCGACGTGTGTTCTCAGGTCGCCCCTGTAGGATCATTTATCATCGTAGATTGAATGCAACTTCAATAGTAATTGCGGTACTATGATGCTACGGTCAACGAACACAATCGAAAAATAGGTTTGTTTTTGTTTCCTTTTTTCTTTGGGCAAATTACATTAAACTAGTCTTTTGAGTAATGAGTTCACGTAGCTCCGCATAGTTATATTCAATAATATCACGCCGTTTCCTGCAAAGTCGTGCATAGTAACTACAAGGAAAACTTGAATTATTTACCCCTTGCATTTAATTATTTTACACTTTTTACTACAAAATTTAGTTTTTACCTTGTCCATATCCTCAAGGTAAAACGATTCTAATTATATCCATTTTTTTCGAAGAGTCGTGAATAATAGTAAAGTTAATTATTTTTATTGTTAATTATTATTATTGTCATTGCTATCATTATTTGTTTCTAATAAAAAGTAATACGTTTTCGTATTTTGAATAAAATTTTATATTTTAGCTCGTCAAAAGAAGACAATAAGACGATTGACTAAATCATGGAGTTGATTATTAAATTTTAATATTAATTTGATTATTGCTAAATTGGTTACACGAAAATACTTAGATTTTCTGGTAACTTAAAACAATTATTAAAAAAAAAAAATCAAGAAATGAAAATTCAATCTTATGTTAGAAAAGATAATCAACTTGAATTAATGTAAAAGTAAGAATGGAGTAGTAATGAAACTCAGAAAATTAATAAACTCAAGATAGAGTTGAGCATGCACATTTATGATTAACTTGAGAACAAGGTTAATACCTCATTCGAGACTGAGGAGCACTTGAACAAATTGATAATATCGGTCATGAAATTCATGGGTGTAAATTGAGTTGTGTTGGGCCGCGTGTTGAGCTCGACGTGACCCAATGGTCTAACTAAAAATTATCCAATAAAATCATAGAGAGGAAATTATGCTTATTTTCTCATCTCTATCAAGCGATTCGTTTACTTATTTTCAAAATCCTAAAAGAGACTACCCAATTCCGAACCCAAACCCTAAAAACAATAACACCATCGCCACCACATTCCATCGCCTAAGAAAACCATGGCCCAAACGCAAAGAAAAAATGGGGATCAGACACTCTAGAATGAGTCATAAATTTTTCTATTTAGATGCTACCTTAGATTACAATCCCATAAAATACAGTGGCAGATTCACGTGATTTCATGTAAGTTCAACTGTCATTAAAGATTTTTTTTTTTTTTTTTTCTTTTCGCTTATTTGCACGAGTTTTTTCCTCAAAATTCTGCCTTTAACATTCTCTCGAATTCCGAATCTAATTCTTCCCCCCAAGAATTGGGTTTTTCATTTTTACTAAATTATTTCCCTTTTCTACTTATTTCGTTTGCCCCTATTCCAACGATCATTTGCGTTTTTTCTCCACCTCAACGTTAGACGCTTCAAGATTTCACGTTTGAACAACTTCCCTTTTTTAGTCGATCCAGCTACTTCAGAATTGGTAAAGCTTTTTTATTAAGTTATGGAACCAACTATTGATTAAATTTTTGTTATGGGCTTATGGTCCAAAATAATTTTTTCTATTTATATCAATTTTATTAAGGTATATGCTCGGGTTCACGCATTATTGAGATTTCATCCTATTTATTTGTTAGAAAAATTGATTTGTGCTTACTTCTTAATAAATTAAGTTTATACTGCTAAGTATTATTAAATTCTCCATCTAGGTAAATATTTTGAATATGTTTATCCATCATCATGAAATTCACAATGTAAATATGTAATTTCAGTAATTGTATTTTGTTGAAGACATTTGTATCGATTTCAAGTTCAAACTTCGGTTTCACTTCCAACATAAGCAATGATTTGCTCGAATGGGTGGTTTTGAATTTTATGGAATATTGGATTTCATTGTTGATTTTTTTATATAGTTGATTATTTTCTGCTGTGGTCTAAATGAAATATTGGGGCTTTGACATTTGTACATTGAAATTGATTTTGTTTTTTAAGGTTGGAATTATTACTCGGAAGAGATTAAAATTCATCTATTTGTTGAATTTCGTATCAAACAATCATGAAAAAAATAATTTCATGAAAATTTTCAATTTTTGAGTGGAGCAAAAATATTGGTGAAACGATTGTTCAATAGAAAAAGATGCTTGGGAAAAAATATTTGTAACTTAATTTTTGACCCCACAATAAAAAATGTCCAATTTCATCGCCGATGAAATACCTGGAGATTCTCTTACGAATTACAACTTATGTTGGAGAATACAGTGCCGATCTCACCACAACGTAGACAGTTGCGTTATAAAGTTGTGCTTGTACGTAGCATTAACCTAAAATAGGCAGAGAGGGTATGACTCGTAATGCATTGAAACAAAAACACTTTCTATTTTTAATTATAACTAAAGAGTGTTAGAACTCGAGAGGTAACTTCTTAAAATAAAAGCATTTTGGATATGTGTAAATAAGCCTTCTCCATTAAGGGAAATGATATAAAATTTCTAAAGAACACTCTACAATTAAATACTTATTAGTGAAAACCTTAAAAACGATTAAAGAATTTGTCTAGTCAAATTATAGATATGCACAGTTTAATTCGATTATGAATAAGAATTCTATTTATAGAACTAAATGGTTTTTTATGTAGTTATAGAGCAAAATCAAAGCAAAATAGAAAGGTTCTGATTTTATTGGTTAGTTCTAACTTCAAAATTCTAAATATATCCACAATGATTATGTCACATTCATGTTACTAATTGTTTATCACATTTATCTCAATCTTTCATTAATGAGCAAATCTTGACCATGGTGATTGTTTCTATTAAAAAATCTAGTTAAAGGATTTATTATTGGCATTTTTAATAAGCTAAAAATAAAATTATGATTTAATATATTGCACTCATTTTAAGCCCCTGTTTGAGTCACGTTATTTTTTTCATTCTTATTCTTCTACTAATTTTCTACCACACATTCTTCAATAAAATATTATTTTCCATCACATCAATAATTTTTCCTTCTTTTTCAACCACATATTCCTCATCACATCAACCAAAAAAATACATTATCTCCAAAGAAAATGCCTACCAAACAGAGGCTTAATTTTATTATAAAATATTATTTTCCATCACATCAATAATTTTTTTTTAAAGAAAATTGTATAGTATAAATTGTTGGGTAATTTTTTTTTTTATTTCAGCGTAATATTTTTTGTTTCAAGTTGGAAAACTGTTAATATTTGCAAATCCGTATCAATTAACTTAATGACTGATCTAGCCAGAGACTATAAAGTAATTATTTGGAACCAAACTGAGCCCCTGTTTGGTCAGGATTAAAATAATCCAGGTCAAAGTCGAACAATCAATATCAACCACATCTTTCATGGGTCCCACAACTTTTCAATTACACATTTCAAAAACTTATATCAAAATCTACTAAAATCTAATTGTAATCTCCACCAAACACCATCTGAGTGAGCTTATCCACATAAGATGAAAGGGGCGAGTTAGACAACAAGGACCGAACAGTCACCAGGGATGATAAGTCTTAACTAAAATTATTGAGTTCGAACATATTTGTCAAGATCACGTATGGCTCTCATTATTTAAATTTTAACGGTAGAAATAACATTTTTTCGTAAAATATGTGGTTAATTAAAATTATGGAGACTAGATAGGGGTTAAGTCAAATATACCGTCTTTACATAGAGTGTCATTCCGATCGTCCAATAAGAAGGATGATTAGATAGCATAAGTCCAGAGTCTAGACTATAGGCTATCACTATTGACTATTGTCGCCCTCCTATCAATCTCGTCGGTCAAAGTCATTATCGCACAACTAAAGGCCAAAAATTGTAGCATGAAATGATTAGAGCCATGTTTATTTATTTCTTTCTTTCAACAGCAACAAGAATTATTTCTTAGAATTATGCACTTGTATTCTGTTCCCCACTTAAAAAATTATCCCTTATTTGATCTTCTATTATTTTTAAAATATATATTTTTTATTTTTTCTTTTCAATTACACATTTTTTAATAAAATAATATTACATTCAAACTCAAAAATTTTCCTTATTTTTCAATTTTACATTTTCCATCAATCTACAAATTTAAAATGTATTCCTAAGAAAAATAAGGATCGAACAGACTTTTAATAAAAAAATATTTCTTGTCTTTTTAAGTTCTTGTTTGACAATCATTATTTTCAAACTTTTTTTTATATACTCATTTCTAACCGCACGTTCATATAATAAATTTTTTCTACAAGTAAATTCAATTTTTTTTCCCTTCACATCCTTCTAAAAATCATTATTTAAAACATGATTTTTCCAATTTAATGGTTGTTAAACAGAAACTAATTTTCTTGAAATCAATTATATTTTAACTTAAAAATAAATAAAATCGACTGGTTCAATCCGATAGTGATATGGGTGGTCCTAAACAAAAGAATATCCAATACCCAATTAATAAATTGTTGAAAATAGAGTGAAAGAGACAAAATCATGGTGCTGACGTGAAAGTAAAATCTTGGAATTTGGGAAGGTAAATGTTTATCCTGACACGTGGGTAATCTCAACTGGCCAACTCGTAGATTCCCGAATCAGTTAAAAAAAAATTATCCAATATTTTTAATTTTTATATATGAATTTGCCACATTCAGAAATGAGAAACAGAAATCCATTTGCCAAAGCACCAAACCCATAATGGATTCAGAGCTCATAACTCGAATTTTTCTTTCCATTTTTCTTCTTTCACTCTTCACATCAGTTTCAGAGTCTAATCAGGTAATCAAACAGAAACCAGTTTAGATTGTTGAGCTAACAGTCATGGAATTCACCTTCCTTTTTACCAAACATAGAAGTTGGGTTCAAATGAGATGGATTTCGATTTTTGATATACAGTGGATTGAGATCTTCTTTTAATATTTTTCGTGGCAGTTCTGTGATGCCGGGATTGGATACTGTGAATCTGAATATGGACTTGCTTCTTCGAAGATTTTGATTAAGGGAGGAACAGTTGTGAATTCTCACCATCAAGAGGTTGCTGATGTATATGTAGAGGATGGTATTGTTGCTGCAGTGCAATCTAACATCAAGGTAATATTTCTCATTATATTGATTAGTTCGAGTTTCTATAAATGATAAGAAACTGAATGATAAACTTTCCCATATAAAAGCTAATAACTCAGAGCGTGTTTGGCTAATAAGTTACTTATTCTGAAAGTAACTCTTACTTTACGGTCATAATAGCATCATTGAGTGAGCTTAAGAGGTGCTGCTCTTAGCTCGAGAAGTAGGATTGGAATGCCTATGACTTCATGGTGGGAATTTGACATGAGTTATTAGATTCAAAGTTAAGTAAGCTTCTGTTTGGAGTAGCTAAAAAATATGTTGATGGTTAGAAAATTGATAAAAGTTGTGGTCCCACGAAATTTTTTATATAGTATTGCAACTGCCATATGGCTTATCTATGCTACAAGTAATTGTAATGTTTATCAATGGGTAAACCCTCCAGATATGGTTTGGACTTCATTTCCTGGCTTGTTTTTGTATAATTTTGACAGTTGAATTTGTGGAAATTGTTACATCTTACAATGTTTGATATATAGGTTCCATTCGATTCTGTACCAAAATTAAAAATTTACAACGATATTATATTAATACAACTAATGACATGTTCAATCTTAACTCTTACAAAAACACTACATTAACTCTTATAAAATAATATAGTTCTATTTAAAAATATAAAAATAACAAGCTATCTAATAAGATCTATTCACTAATATATACAAATTACCTTGATCAATGTAGAGGAAATTCAATGAATAGGGCATAATAAGGGTAATAGTTTTGATATTTGAGCAACGGCACAATGATTGAGAAAAATTTAGGTCACTCAATTTTTATTTTTTGAAATTTAAATTACGAAGTTGGGTTTGGATTGAAAGTAGGAAAATGATTTGAGCTCAATTAATTAGTGGGCAAATGAAACAGGAAACTGATATTTTTGAGTTCAATTAATTAGTTGGAAATTTTATTTTGCAATTTATTTTTAAAAAAATAAAATAATTTGGTTTATATAGTATAAAAAAATTAGTGAGATTCGATTATTCGATTCTTGATCTAGAACCGATAATCGAATCAAACTCATCATCGGTTTTTGATTCTGTCACCCCTTCGGGTATTTTAGTTAAGAAGAATAGTTCGAACTGAATCGATCAATTTGGTTCGGGTAAAATTCGGTCCGATTTGATTAGGAAATTTTGTCCCACCCTATAATATGTACTTTATCTGTTTTCTTTAGTTATCTTAGTTCATTCTATGTTTGATATTTTCAAAACTTCCACGATAATTTGAATCTATAAAATACTTGCAATTCAACAAATGTTGGGCTAGATGCCGTTTTAGAATTCTTTGTGCCCAGTATGTTGACGTGTCATTTTATCACAGTGGCATATGATTTACTTGGTGAATCTGTAGGTAGGTGATGATGTGACGGTTATTGATGCCACGGGAAAGTATGTCATGCCAGGTAATTCTCTTCCCTCAGTTGCATGACAGTAGGAGTCTTAAATGCATAAAAAATTAAACATTTCTTCAAAGACCAATTTTTTTGGAGTAACGACTTCTAGAAATGTTATATAAGCTCTTATTTTGCTATCGCAACTATGCATATGATAAACAGTAGTATCGGGATTTACCCTTGTAAACTTTGAAATGTTGAGCTTTGGCCGGTCAATGTGAAAGTACATTTAGTTACCTCACATATAAATTTTCTCGGTTTGGACATAGAGTTCGGATACAAGGAAATTTTAGATTTTTGACATATTTTTACCAATCTTAAATGTTCTCTCTTTATCTTGCTTTCTAACACCCTACAAAGAGAAAAGTGAATGTGTGCTCTTTCTCATTCTAGCCCACACTACATACTGTTAAATCACCTCACGAAAAATCTTAAGTTGTTAGAATCCATGCACATTTATCCTTGTAAATTTAGCCCCCGTTTCGTTTTGCTAAATGTCATATTTTTAACAGATTTTGATAAAAGTTAATAAAACATGTAGTTGAAAAGTTGATAAAAGTTGTAGGTTCTATAAAATATATGTTTAAAATTAATTGTTTACTTTGAATTTGATTCTTATCAACTTTTTTAGCTAAACCACAAGGGGTCTTAGTCTTCAACAAGCCTCCTCGCATGTAAGTAAGAGTTATTTTTTCATGAGAGCCTTGACACATGATCCATGTTGAATCGCCTCATCTAAAACCTTATATGTGAGAGAGAGGACGTATTTTTTTAATTTAGTCTTGTACACCTTTAAATTCATGATCTAGGAGGGCCTTATACTTAATTTGTGATTATACCAGGAGGAATAGATCCTCACACACACCTGTCTATGGAGTTCATGAGCACTCAGACGATTGATGACTTTTTCAGCGGACAGGCTGCTGCATTAGCTGGTGGAACTACTATGCATATTGATTTTGTTATTCCTGTAAATGGGAGTTTGTCAGCTGGTTATGAAGCTTATGTAGAAAAGGCAAAGAAGTCTTGCATGGATTATGGTTTCCACATGGCAATCACAAAATGGGACGAGACTGTTTCAGAAGAAATGGAAATTATGGTCAAGGACAAAGGTCCGTCTTCTTTCAAGTATTATGTTTGAGCGCGATCAACAATACCTTCAGTTTCATTTGTGAAGAGTTATTTTACCTTGTTTTGATGTCATCTCTTAATAAAATCATGACTTCTTTTTCCCCTTTGTAGGTATCAATTCTTTCAAATTCTTCATGGCCTATAAGGGCGCTCTTATGATTAATGACGAGATTCTATTGGAGGGATTCAAGAAATGCAAATCTCTTGGTGCCATGGCAATGGTTCATGCGGAAAATGGAGATGCTGTATTTGCAGGGCAGAAGAGAATGATTGAACTTGGTATTACTGGTCCAGAGGGTCATGCACTTTCGAGGCCGCCAGGGGTAATATCGTACCGAATTCTCCTTGTTATGAAAATGTATTACATGCCAAAAATGACTTGTTAGTTTTTTATGTTTATTCGTTCCTACCAAATTCTGAATGTTAGTCAAATTCTTCCCTTACTGAAGGAATCTCGCAATAGAATATGAAAACTTATTTCTGTAGCAGCAGCTATTAAAATTGTGGAAGTTAACAATGTTTTCTTAGACGTCTTGTGCCTATTAAGCTTTTAATTCTGTCAAATATTCATGCAGATAGAGGGAGAGGCGACTAGTCGAGCTATTCGCTTAGCTAATTTCGTGAACACTCCTCTATATGTTGTTCATGTCATGAGCATTGATGCAATGGAAGAAATAGCTAGAGCGCGAAAATCAGGTTTGATGCACTTAAATTTTTACAATTATTTGTTGCTCGAAATTCTCAAGAAGCTGCTGTCAGTTAATGTTTTAATCCTGGAACCTCCTAGCGCCCATATTTACATTACAGTATAGAATACCATAATTTCTACAAAATTCCCTAATTTCTTAAAGCTAGCTACTTCCTTCTATTCCAAATCTATTAAGTTTTTGTCGTCTTCCACCAAATTATTTTCTTCTGATGTGCATTAAGTTAACTATATACTAAGCCCCTAAAGAGAATATACATCAAGAAAGTCCATTTCTATTCCTTATATTCTTAGCTTTGGGCAGCCTCTCAAGTGTTGTGACACTTTGCCCGTCGAATTCCGAAGTATCAAAGGACAACAAATTGAACTGGCATGAATTCCTTGAATTTAACCTCTTACACAGCAGAAGCTAATCTTTTGATGCATTTTTTTATTTTCATAATATTACATACAGGACAGAGGGTCATTGGAGAGCCAATAGTTGCAAGTTTAGCCCTTGATGATTCTGGCCTCTGGGATCCCGATTTCAAGACAGCAGCCAAGTAAGAGCTCTATTTTTTCCCTTTAGTTTTACATGAAATTGAGCTCCTGCACCCAGACAAAATAAAAATTTCTCACTACTAATGTGGCAGGAGAACCTTCTCCTTATTTATGGTTCGGACTTTTTATTCTGCCCTTTGGGAGCAAAAGATTAGGGCTGTAGTTTTACATTTAACACTTTACCATGCCACCAAATGAGTGTCGTGATTGTTACATTAAGCGAGAAGAGATCATTGTGATCTTCTAAATTACAGGTTCGTCATGAGCCCACCTATTCGAGGACCGGGGCATGGAAAGGCTCTTCAGGCTGCTCTCTCAACCGGGATTCTGCAGGTTTTACTCTCATCATTGTAAAACTAATGCCCTGCATCAATGCATATCACATAATAGTTATAAATTATAAATGGAGTTTATCAAAATGCTAGAAAGTCCCTCAACTTATGCATTAGTTTATTGCAGTAGAATGGATTTCTGATTTTCAGGTTATACTTATCCTGATAATTGCTATATTTGTACTTTCTATTGTTAATAAGTTGCCTTACTACATGTTGCAGCTAGTGGGAACTGATCACTGTCCCTTTAATTCTACCCAAAAATCCCTAGGAATTGATGATTTTCGGAAAATACCAAATGGTGTAAACGGTAATAGCGTGCTCTAAAATCTTCCTCATATTTCGAAATCAGATCAATTTGGCTTGTGTCTGTTTATGGGTCATTTTGGGTATTAACTTACAATCCTCTTTTGTGGCTCTTTTTGTCCTCTAGGTATTGAGGAGAGAATGCATATAGTCTGGGATTCAATGGTGGTATGTTCTCGTACTCCTTTTATTGCTTAAAAGTAAATATCTTTCCAGATATATTCACGGTTTACAAAAGACTCGAACTATGTCCATTTTATCTTATTCTTTTTTTCCCCTTCTTCTTTTGGGAACTGGTGATTGACTCAAAAGTGTAAAATTTGGAGATTTTTCATCATTAGCGTTCACTTTTTGTCCATCTTTACTCATAATGCTCATTCCCTTCTTGTGTTATTCTATTTGTGCTAGGTGTCCGGACAAATATCCGTTACTGATTATGTTAGGTTGACAAGTACCGAGTGGTATGTTTATTTCATCAACCTTTAAAAAAAAAAATTTCCTGTATCATACTACGTACTTTAAGAAATTCTACCCAATTTCGCGAAAGAACAATGGTAATCTGGTTTTACATTACATATTTTTCTTCTCTCATTGTTCGTTCAGTGCTAGAATCTTCAACATATATCCAAGAAAAGGCGCAATACTCGTTGGATCAGATGCAGATATTATCATATTGAATCCCAATTCAAGCTTCGAGATAAGTTCTAAATTCCACCACTCTCGATTAGATACAAATGTTTACGAGGGACGAAGAGGAAAGGTATTTATTCTCCCTATTAGTAGTGAACTAATGAGTTTAATGTATTATTAAGATGAAACATGAAGAAACGTGCTGTATCATTTGAGTATATGATGAGTTGTGACTGCTCGAAAAAGATAATCGTGTGTTGTTTGGCTGAGCTTAAAGTTAGTTTTAAGCAACTTTTTTTGCCAAACATGTTTGAGCCATTTTACGAGTCAGACTTTCCAAAAGAGTACTTTTCACTTGGCACAGGAACATGTACAAAGAGGTTGCATCAGACTGAAGGACAAAAAGTGATCTTCACATTAAGGCATTATAACGTAAAGGCAGCACAAGTTTAAAACGAAGACGAAATAAATAGTAGTAATGGAAGCACATAGTCTGCCTCAGTACAAAAAGATGGCATCAAACATGTTTAATTAAGTTATATTTTTCTTGCTTCTAAGTAAAACATCTCATTTTGAAAGTAAATCTCAGACTCTGTCATAATAAGTGACCAACCAATTTTCAGTTTTGTCTAATAAAATAATCACTCGTTTTAATACTTATCTAACATCTAAGATGTATTTTTTGTTTCTATCTGTGAAACTTCCATTTTTCATCTGTAATGGTTGCTTCTGTTATGAAATCTTAGGTTTTGAATAATTATTTTTCTCCATTTTCATAGGGAAAAGTTGAAGTGACCATTGCCGGAGGAAGAATAGTATGGGAAAACGACGAACTGAAAATTGTTCCAGGTACAGGGAAGTATATCAAAATGCCGCCTTTTAGTTATCTTTTTGACGGAATGGACAAAATAAATTCCGAATACTTGTCCTCTCTACGAGCTCCAGTAAAAAGGTTTAAAGCAACGAGTTGAGTATCGGGTTAAGTTATTAAAAGTTATTATTTTAAATACTGAAACTATGTAACGAAATGCACTTTTTCATGTTTTGTAAGATGGATTAAGGCAATAAGCTAAGGTTATGAGTTTGTAAAACATAAGTTTAGTTCATAAAATTTGTATGATTACGACATAATTGTAATAGGTTTCTTCCTTAGATGCACTAAACTGAGATATATATACCAGAATAATTAATGTATGTTCATGTGTTACATTGGACCATTTTTGGATGCTACATCAATCGATATAAAGTAATTGTTTTTATCTCTGATAGTACAAATATGCATATATACATACATCAGTCCAACCAATCTAGCACCCTTAGTATCATTTAAACCTCAATTACTAATAATTTACATTAGCATCAATGATTTACAAAACCCATGATTGAAATTTGTATTCTGAAATTTGATAACCGAACCTTCCCTCCGATAAAGAAATTGAGGTATATGATGAATTTATGAGTCCCATGTTGAACTTAATCAAATTTATGGAGTGAAACTTCTCGTCGTTTTTTGGGGTTTGTTAATGCATCTGGATTACCTTTCTTCATCATGGCTGCAAATTCGTCATAGTTAATTCGACCATCCTGCATATATTTGAAAATTTTGCTTAGTCTAAGAATGGCTTTACAATTAAACACAAAAATTTCATTTGGTAGGCAAGATACATGCAAATTTCTACCCTCTATTTGGCTAGATTTATAAATTGTCAAACTTCATTTCCAACCACACATTTTGAACAAACTTCATTTATATCTATTTGTAAATTCTTCCCAAACGGATTTAATTGAACAAAACTTAGTTTCTTGTTGGTTACCGTCTCCATGCCTATGACATTGAGATTTAGTGCTTACATTATCGGCGTCAACTTCTGAAATGATTTCCTTTATGTCCTTCGCGTCATTCATGCCAAACTCTCAAAGAGCTTGCTCGAGTTCTTCTATTGTAATATACCTGATCATAAAGAAAATCATTAGCACATGATTAGCATTAACCAATATTCCCAAGTATTGATATCGACATATCATCATCATGTAATATTATCGTCCTAATATAATTACCCGCTTTTATCTTTATCAAAGTATTGGAAGGCAGTGTTGGAATTAATTGATTTAATTGGGTGAGAAATCATTAAATGTATTATTTAATGATATGGGCATTGCAATTAATTTTGGTGAATTGGAAAAGTCTCCAATAT
>CAIGRP010076247.1:0-20884 GCA_903798385.1 Fraxinus cuspidata | reverse complement strand
TCTTTGATATAGATTCTCTATTCCTTACATCCCCGAGCGGTAGTCAAACGGGGTTGTGAATGCGAGATGCCAGGGGAATGATCAGCTAATTTAAGGTTTATAAAAGAATATCAAAAATAATTATTCATGTTAAAGACACAGAGCATTTCATAATCATCATATATATACATTCTACAAAAAGAAAAAATAAATTAAATCATAGAATACTTCAATTAAAGCATGAATTAAAGAATAATATATGTACAAACAAACGTAAATAATGTGTGCAAACATGATCTATCAAAAAATGTGTACAAACATGAATTAAAGTCTGAATTAATGTGTATAGAGCAACAGCGTCATTAACAATTGAAAATTTTAAACGAAAGATTCACGAAGATGTAATGGTTAATAACTTTAAGATGTATAAAAAATTATCCCTAATGTCTGCATACACAAAAATTAAATGTGGCGGCATAGTGAAAAGAAATCATTAATTTGGGTACAGTGGGAAAAAAATGTGCATACTAATTGCAATAAATTCGTTATGATGCATATGACCGTAGAAAAAAGTTCACGTTACTAAATTAATTCAATACATGTGATAGATGGTTAAGTTTATAGAAATTATTATCTTATAACCAATTCATTTTCATTTTGATAGAATCGTACTAATAACATATTATGAAAAGAGAGAAAAAGATAAGAAATTAGAGAAAAATCAATAGACTTTGTGTGTGATAATAAAAACCAAAGCCCCATTTATAAAAAAGAATTATGGATATAATGATAATAAAAACTAGGGCTGCTGAGGTATAATTACCATCCACTAATGATCATATTATTTACAAAAGCATTGATCTTTTTTCTCTTTTTCGTCTTATTTTCTTCGTCGTCTGAAATATAAGTAGAAGTCGAGTGGCATGGTAAAACTTGTGTCAATATTTTCTTACAATACTTGAAAAGTTGGGTGAGTGAGAAATTCTATACGAAGTTTTCATATAGTAAAATTATGGAATATTCCTTATTTCGATAATCTGTGATTTTTCTCATGTTTTCGGGATTTTTACGTAAATGTCGATTTGTTTTTCTCTATATATTTATATTTACTCGGCTTCTTAATATTTATTTGAATATAGGCAAATTAAGGAATTGGTCTCAATTTTCAACACAAGCAACAATAACTGGAGGCGGAAACAAAGGATAATTCACACCATAATTTTTGTTAACTACACCACGTTTTAGTTACAGTGAATATTCATAAACTTTTCTTATTTTTATACTTATGTTCTCAACATTTTTTAACTTTGTTAACTACACTATAATTTTTGTTAATTGTACAACATTTTAACATTATTTAACTTATGCTTAGCAATAGAGACACCACATAGTAATTAATTGGTGGATAAAATTATGATATTAAATTGATGTATCATGTCAATGTTGCTAAGCAACGTTATATTTAGAACATACGTACATAAATGAAGTGTGCAAAAAATTTTACGTCTCTTTGTAGTATTGATGTTTTTGAGCTTGAGGGCTTCACTGAGCAAGCTAAATAAGGCTTCGTCGAGCACGCAAAATAGTTAAAGGAGGGAAAAGAAAGCAATATAACATTAGTTGAAAGCAAAACTTTCCGGTCGCACTATTTCTATCTAAAAAAATAGTCCCTGAAGGTATTTCTCTTATCGTTTCAGTATGAGTGGTTAATAAAGAAGAATCACTTTGAAATTCTATATCCCGCAGGTGCTTATAGTCCTAACAAGCTTACATAACTAAAGTGCTCAAGCTTGATCAAAAGTTTGGGACAATCTTCCACTTCGTTGGGACACTTAGGGTTTGACACGTGCAACCTCATTTGCCTTGGCATTATTTGATAAAATCATGTGAGGTTTATCCCCACATGTAACAAAGTGCAAACAGAAAAACGTGGGAGCTGACACTTAATGATCTATGCACAATAATTTAATCATGCAGAAAAATGGAGAGACAAAGTGCCCGTTTGAGTGCCTTTTTGTTATTATCATGCTAATTTGATGTGATTTCTTGTGCTAAGGATGAATTTATTCTTCCAAGTCGATGAGGGAAGGATTACCATAGTAAAAAGTATAAAGTCAAGGCTATATTCTATCGCTAACATATCTGAGGCTAGCGAGGAAAGTTGTCGAGTAGAAGGCCCCAATTCATTTAAGCTGGTTAAAGTGAAGAGCTCAGCGCAACTACAAGTACAAACCAACGTGGGTTTCTAGCTTTGTTCCTATGGCACGAAACTATACAAGGAATGCATTTGGTTATTCGAGAGATATCGAAGAGAGGTTGGAATTACCAAAGTTAGCCTATGGTCAAACATTAGTAAATTTCGAAGATGATGAAAGTGATCACGAAGTCACAAAATAATATACATGACAAGGAGTATGACGAGATCATATGAGATATAAAAAAAAAAAATTATTAAATATTTAACTCCCAATCAAGCTAAATTTATTAACGTGTATATTCATTTATTGGATGCCACGTGATATGCCCTCCTCTTAAGCACGTTCTTTTCCGTTTCTTTAATATGTATAAATACTCCACCTATGTGATGATTTGACCAAAAAATAAAGAAAGAAAGACCAACACAATCAAGGAAAGCACTCGGCTTGGCACCAGCACGATTCACACTCCCATAGGGTATGGCTCTCCCACAAAATTTAGACATGATTAATTGAAATTCTGGTAGAATTTATTAACTGACTCAATAGTCAAAGTGGATAAATCACCACTTGAAGTAAACCTCATTAACCAACACTTGTCTAGCATACGAGGTCGTCAAAAATAAAACATTTTAAAACATATATCTAAATAGTATTTTAGCCAGATTTTAGGATAGATTCAAAACAAAGTGGTGTACATTGTTATGTTTGGTTGACCCTTATATCAAACATATCAATTACCATATACTTAGTTTTCTATTGTTGCACTTATTAAAGTGCATTTCTTGGGCTGTAAAGACTTGCATGACACTGACAAGAGGTTTAGGTGGACCATCTCTTTGATTCTGAAATCTACTGATGTTACTCTCTACAAATCCAAACCTAAAACTTAGAGAAGCAATATCCAACCACTATTCCAAAAGATATATTTTTAGCCGGTATACACTTTAGATCCATGAATGAGTACTTCAGACAATAATTTTAAATTCAAATCAGGAGCGTAGTTAATGTTTATACCTAAAAGTGTCAAAATGTGCTCGACCATCCAGACTCGACTAGCCTGATCGGCTTGCCCTAGAGCCGGACTGTGCTGGGCTCGGATATAGGGTTTCGCGTGCACTACAAAAAAAAAAAATGCACGTGATAGAAAAGCTAAATCCCAAAAAAAAAAAAAATCTGAGTTAGATACTATCTCATCTATTTGTTTGTGGAGTTGAGAATCTTCAAAGGAAATTACTTAGCCCTCTCGATAGAGTTTAAAGCACTTAGGATGAGCATGTTCACGAAATCAATGGCCCTGATTCGTCAACCTTAAGGTCACGTCTTCTCTAGCCATTCCTCGGATTAGGCCTTCACCACCAATCACTGTCTCTTTTTATGTTCTGTCTTATTGAAGCAAGAAATGTCTTGTTGTCGACATCCTGCATCATCCATCATGCTTATCAAAAGGGAAAAAAGTATAATTTAATGCTATACTATATATTCTGAATCTAAATTTAGTGGGGGGAAATGTGTACATACACTCATATCAGAAAAGCTAAAAGAGAAAGCTGGGTACAATATTGGATAACAAAGGATGTTAGAATTATTTGTACTTGAAAAAACATCAGTGTACCACCACAGTTTACAAACAACAAAAGAAACCAATGGATGGAAGAGATTTATCTTTTTTTATTATTATCACAAATTCATGTCCTCCAAATTTGTACTTGCTATTTACCATATGGTAGACAGTGTATATTGCCTGAACCCCAATCACATGCAATGAATGCAGTACAAGAATATTGCTAATCAGATATATGTGCAAGAAATATCATGCATCATCTACCTAGCAATAAAAAAGTATGCTTCAACAGATTGTTGATAATCATGAATAGTGCAAAGGATATAAACATTCCTCAGGCATGAAATACTACAGTTTGAGAAAACGAGGATGATGGGACGAGAAATTAACAACATTGTATGGTCCCTTAAGTTAGGATTTGAGGTTCTATATCTCAAAAAGTAAACCTATTTCGCAAAGTACTCAAATCCCCTTTTAATAACCACCCTCAAACGATGTACCACATTATAATACACATTCCCTCAAGAATGACTCTTTCTATCCATCTCACATACTTTGTCAACGTCTACATCTCTCGCAATTAACTAGAATCCCACACCTTCGTTTGGATCTTCCAAGCACGTCAAGAGATTCATCTTGTGCGTCCATGTGATCAACTCTGGGACATGACTCTAATACCAATTGTTGGAACTTGGAAGTTTCATCCCGAAAAGTTATTCTAGCTCAATCCTTTATAATAAAACCAAGACCATCTCGTGTATAGCTGATGTGGGACTTCTGTTTGCACGTCTCAAACACCCATTAGTATTGTGCGTGAATGGCGCTGGGTGAGGTGGGGTGCAGTCATACTTAACTCACAAGATAAGGTCGAGATAACATGGCATAAAGCTTGGATTGCACAAGATATTGTCATCATCATCTCTAGACATGAAGGGCCAATAAACCCCACGTTGGTGTCTAATAGAAACTATGAGTCATTGATTGTCATGATAGATATAGTGACAAGCATTAGTTTCTGGTGTAAAAAACTTAATAAATACAGTGATCATTACGTACGCAGATCTAAAAGCAGAAACTCCTGGGAGGGAGAAGCCTAAGGTTATCAATTTACTAAAATTAATAATTCCCATTGCTTCAAGAGACTATCTACAACAACTATAACCATCACAGCTAATTAAACTGTGATATATCTACTAATAGTGCATGGTTTCCAGCGTAGTACTAGTCCGTAATGGCCACTGAACTCTTTAATCTACCTTGTTGAACATATCAAGAAGAGACTAAGTTAAGAATTGTGCAAAAGATGACAAGGAAAAGAATTAATAAAACCTCCTAAAGGAATTGAATTGTAGTCTCTGTGAATGTTCAATATTATTGGTTGCAGAAGATATATAATCTTTAAACCTTCTTTTACAGGTAAATTTAGGTTTTTGGTTCAGATGTCATGTGACTCATCCACAGTAGGAAGCATCACCTATCAGCACTACATTACAAAATGTGCTTACTTTTTCATGTAGGGTTGAGAGTATTCTGTCCCAACCTACAACTCACAAATTTTTATTTTTTTATTTTATTTTATTTTATTTTTTTTTGCATTCCAAAATATTTTTTAATCTGTCTATAAATACCTCAGCTCAAATATTGGCTTGCAAATGTAATAAATATATAATATATATACATATAATTAAATGGAAGAAAACTGGATTCCTAGGAGTTCATCATCGTCATCACCAGGAGAATTATGTCCATCTGATCAGAATCATGCAACTTCATCATCATCGGTTATGAAGCTATTTGGTTTTCCAGTCACTCAATGTGCCCCTATGGCTACAATGCAACAACATGATGCAGACAATAAAAGATTTGAATGCCAACATTGCCACAGAAAGTTCTCGAATTCTCAGGCATTAGGTGGTCATCAGAATGCACATAAGAAGGAACGGCAAAGAGCAAAGCGGACCCACTACGATCATCATCGACGGTTAGGAGTTACTGTTCCGATAATTAATCCGCACACGTCTCGTTTAGGGCCGTTCATTAGTCCAGGTGCACCTACAAGTGCATATGGTGCAAGGTTCCATGCACCAGGTGAAAACTGTGTACATGTACCTCCTCAAGTTTTATCAGGAGTACCTATGAGATACCCTGGTGGTGGTAGTGGTGGTGGATATCATATTGAGCGGCCGCGCCAGGCGGCCCTTGGCAGAAATTGGGATAATCGAGGAACTTCTAAATCAGCAAGCTTGACAGATATATGTGATGGTGTGGATGTTGATCTCCATCTTTGACTGATTGCATTATATGAGTTAATTTCTGCATAATCCGTGAGATCATTCTAGTGATTAATCATTCGTTCTATCAAGACAGGAGCAACTTATTAATAAATTCACTTTTTGATTTTAAGTTCTCTCTGTTCTTTCAGTTTATTATGTCATCAACTTTGAAGAATCCGTAAAAGTCTGTTATTTTGCTTCCTATAAAAATTGCAGTTGACCTATTTATAATGTCTATCTATGTTCGAACAGCTCGTCTAAAATTTTAAGATGGATTAAGCAATGTGATGTCTCGTGTTACGACAATTACCTAGGAGGTACACATAATAATTGACAAAATTATACAAGAGCAAAAGTACTATACTAAATTGAATATAAAATAAAATTTTAAACTAAAATTAATGTTTGATAAGAACTTGAAGGAGTGGATACATGACATTGACACAGAAAATATATAGATTAACCAAATTTAACTTTGCAACTCGAGAAATTTAAGGTTGTCCCCTCTCTTTTTCTCTCACTTCTATTGGCCCCTCCTTTCCAATTGTAATCCATACAGCCATTATTAGAGCCAAAAAAATTCTACATTTCACCATTAACTATCATAATTACCTCAAACTCGAACGTTTTCACTTTCATTTCTCACACTTTTTATCATTCAGTTTTGAGTTTTCTTCTCTCTCTCATCTTCTCTATTTCTTCCTTTCCCCCTCTCTCTCGTTCATCTACCATATTCCTCAGTTAAATATGAGAGAGAAGGTTGAGTACTGTACACAGGCCTACTCGTCGAACAAAATGGCTGTACAAACCTATGCTTCTGCTTCCATGCTTACTTTTGCTATCACCACTAACCGCCACAGCCATCATCAGTACCACCGCCACCAAAGATCATAATCCGAACCCTGATTATTATTTTCACAATAGATAATCCACGCAAGAGTAGGCTCACGTCACATCCCCCTCCTACACAGTATCGACATGGCGATCTAATAAAGCAGCAACGAAGAGAAATTATACAAAGATTATCTCTCACGAGGCTTATGATGTTGAAGGCAAATTAAGTGAAGGCTTCTATACATAACAGCTTCCGTTAGGCCAAGAATAAATATTCCTCCATTGTGCATGGCTACTAGTTAAACGTCACTTACATTTCCCACTATCGATTGTGCATCGCGCAGAAGGCTAATGCTTTAGACTTCTTCAATTTTTTTTTTTTCATATTTTTTTTCAGAGGCGAAAGATCAATCATTTCCCTAAATTTAAGCCATCACTATAGGTACGATAAACAACAGAACGCAATCGACCCAACTTTATATAACTGGGAAGATGAAGGAAATACCACAGAGAGGGCTTGTGCTTTTGACTAATTATATTGTTTCTTTTATTGTTCCTCTTCATCACACCTGAAAATACTATTAGGTGCTCGACACTGATTATATTCTGTAATTTACTGTGTTTGTTTTAGAGGATTCATATTCAAATTTATGTAACATGTACGTCTAGATCGTCATCTGCCTATCATTTTATGAAGCTTTTGTAAAAATTACGCCTATGACAAATTGTAATTTGTCCTTGTAAGATGGCACATTTTATGCTATTATAATTCCCCAGAGAAGCTTAATGGTACTGAAAACGTTTCTGGGATATGTTCTATTCATATCTTAATGCAAATATATGATAATCTGTGAAAAGGGTATGACGAATTTTTTTTTTTTTTCTTGAAAAAAAAAAACGAACCTTTACCATCACAAGGACACAATATTTAGGAACCAAACCGCACTACAAAATCAATAAATTGAAGATGACAGAGCCCAAAGAACTAAAGTCGCAAGGGAAATTAGATTATCGAGATTTCCCATTCTTACATTAATAGTTTAGTGGTTCCGTCACAATGCAAAGTGCAGCAAATAGTTAGACCACAAGGATCGATCTGATCTAAATACAACACAAAAGCTTGAAACAGTAAAGATTGTGACACTGTGGCCTGCGTAGTACAAGTCATTGTTCATTTTTCCAACTAATAATGTGAATCTGACAATGCAAAGTTGAGGCTTTTGAGAAAAACTCAAATCAAGCAATTGCATTTAACGTCCTCATGAAGATTTTACAAGAGCCTCAACTATTCCTGTTATTAATCATAGTATTACATCACCACAATTAAAAATAAAATAAATTTTCCTCATTTTTTCAATCAGTTTCTATTCACATAACCCCATAGGCCCATAAAAGAGAGACTGTCACAGGAAAAGGGTTTAAACCTGTACATTTTCCTTCTCATCAAATATTGCTTCTTCAAATATCTTCCCCAAAATGGAAACTCACCGAAGATCTATCATGTCAAACATCAACTTGGGGTTCATATACACATGGGAACAATGTTCATAAATAGGACTCCCATCCTCAGGCTCCTCATGAGGATGGAAACCACGCTGTTGACAGTTTCGAATAACTGAAACTCCACCAGGATCAGACAGGTGAAATATTCCATGGGGACTGCAATAAACAAAACAAAATAGCACTTAGTACAATAACAAACAACAAGCCTAAGCAACTGTAAATCATAGGAGGTGGAATTAACAAATGAAAAATACAAACTAAGAGAACATAGACTTGACAACATTACCTATAGCAATACATTGAAAACTGGGTCCTTAAGAAAAGCAGAAGGAAAAAGAGAAAACTACGGGAGTTTGGTGAACAGTTTTTTACTCCCACGAGGAGTCAAAACCAAATTCACATATAAATACCCCAACAATATGATGAATGAAAATTAACACATGCACAAATCATATGGCTAACAGTTGTTCCAAGAGTTCGATATCTTAGCTCTTCTGTTGTATTATATGAATAAATGAACTTGAATTGGAAAGGCTGAACTTGTGGGATTATATAACCTCTAGAAGCACATAACATTCCCTGAAGCCAGGACTGATATGGCACGCAATAGCACATGACATGATATTTTCCTACAACACGATATGGCACAATAGAAACACGTTGAGTAGAACACAATATTTTATATTATAAATCCTAAACCTCTTGTAATTACTGCAGTTAAAAATGTTAAGCCAAGAGTTAAAAATGGTTCGATGGTAGGGGAGAACAGAAAGAAGAAAGATGTTGAAACCTAATAATGTTAAGCCTATAGTTTAGCATAGTAAGCACGAATGTACTCCCACATGGACCAAACTTTACAAAGATACAAAGATAATGTAAGAGCTACATGATATCATTTGAGTGGTGAAAATGAAGCTTATGTCAACAAAGGGACAAATTCTAAATATGAATTCTGAAAATATGTTATTATCACATCTTACCTGTTAGCAGTTGAGTCATGCTAAACTAAGGTTTTCCATATCAATATTTGAGATCGTGATATACCGATGCCCAGAATCTCAAGGTAATTGTCTTTATATTTATTTGAAAATAAAGAAACAAACCACTAGCTAACCAAACACTACATGATACTAACAACGGTGTATAATCTAAGTGAACATTACCTGTTCAAGGATGAGGAAAAAACAAGATCATGGGGTTAACAGGGTACTAAATCAAGAGTTCAAAATTCTTTTTCCATAATGTATGATAAATGATAATGATTGTTGTTACACCTATAGTTCTAGATTATCTCGGTGTCAGTTATACAGGTGAGCAATAATCACTTGCCAAGCTACGCAAGACTGACTAAAGTGCATGCATTACTGAGTGGTTACTTCTAAACCTCATACAAGTCCTGTAAACACTCTCATACTGCCTTGTAATTCGGGATGGTCTGAAATCAATCAATGACAGGTATCTGATAAATTACGAAACGAAAAACCCAGGTTCCCTTGCTTTAGAAATGCATCATCCAGATTCTAGGCCAATAGTAATAAATTGCCACCATTCAACAGGCTAGCTAATGCCACTTAAAACACACAATCTCACATCATGTCTTATCTAGCCTAAAATTCTTCGTGTGCATATGCGGGTGCCAAGTAACGAAATTGAATAAACGGATACATTCTGGCATGGCAAGGACAAATATACATATCAATCACCAAGGTCCATTCAATAAAACAAATGACGACTTGTATGAGAATGTAACAAGAAGCATGTGACCCATCAACATGCAGTACCTTCCACAAGGACTGGACAAAATGATAAGCTACATTAACTTCACTCAACTCAAAAAAACAAAAAAAAAAAAAGTAACAAAGGAACTGTGTGTGGCAGAGAATAATTGTGCACACTTATTCCCATTTAGCTAATAATTTATTTAAACCATCTCATATATTGACATTAAATTTTGAGGAAGGCGATAAAGTTGTCAATAAGATAATATCACTAATTGCTCGTACTAACAAACATTAGGTTTTTAATCGGAGAAAAACTGGAACAATCAGGTCCCAATAACAAAATTATTTCAAGATATGAACTAGAACTCGTTAATCAAACCAAGATGATATGATTAGGTATTATCCAACTCTACCTGGATGTGTCAGTTGGAGCCATGACAATTGCAATTGCTTCTGGTAACATGACCTAGAACAAGCCAAGATAACCATTTTTAGATTACAAGCACAACAAAGTATGTAGAACAGGAGACCAGTGGAGTAAAAATCCAGAAAAAGGACATTCTTCTTAAGTTAATGAATGGTCTTAATTTGTCGCCAGTCAGATCTTACATTGTTCCCATTTAAAACAATTTTTCACTAGACTATTGGACACGCTACATCCTTCAGAGAAACAAATGTATGTTCTACTGAGCTAACTACTATAAATTTTATTATTGGAAATGGAATTATACCATGGTGACAGTCTTTGACATTTTCAGCTTATGTTCAGTTACTGTGTTTATGCCTAACTTAGACATTTTCAGCTTATAATTAGTAATTGTGGTCTAATCTGTTGTCTAAGTTTTGGCATATATAACAAACATTGTAGGCATACCCACAAGAGCCCCGCTTGTTTGGTTTTTTAAGTAGATGTAATCAATAAATTTGATTTAGTTGCAATGAAAATTTTATAACTGTTAGGTTACACCAATAAAAACATAATAATCGAAGAATCGCTTCGAACAAAGTTCATACAAATTATTAAAAAGCCACAATCAGTTTCTTTATATCATCTGGATCAAAAGAAACCAAAAACTACCTACTGTACATTGACTTCTCATCATACAAAATAAAGGTATCTAGATTAATACATGATCCATCTAAATCAATATCAACAAATGCTAGTTTGGCCTCAATAGTTTATGTCGAGACGAAGTAAATTAGACTATGAGAGGGAGGCAAGGGAACGGACAAGTCGTTCCAAGCGAAAAGTTATCGTGCTACTTATTGACCCTTCCTTCTCCTCCCCCTACTTGTTCCATATAGAGTTTTAAATTATCCATTCCCTTCCCAACTCCTCCATTACCCTCATATAGAATGCAACCTTAAGAAAATACAACACATTTCTTATTACCTGATAAGAGTAATGAGTGTGCAAATCAACTGAAGACATAAAACAGGTTTGCGTCGGATGTGTCTGCAAAATCAAAATTAAATTAGTGAAATACAAAATATAATGGAGGATTAAAGAAAAATTACCAAGTTCTTCTAAAAAACATGAGGTATTCATATATCTCATTCGTCTTATGTTATAACCACTATTACGACGTAAAATAAACCAAAAATTTATGTAACTAATGAAGTTCCAAAAAACCACATATAAAACAACTTGAGCAAAATATTCTAAGATTGAGACACCATTAGCAGTACTGTGGAAAAAATTGTGCATGTTAGAATCACACTAGATCAAAAATCAAAGCTTTTAATGGAAGGGAAAGAGTCTAGGATCATAGATTACTGATGAGAGATATTGAAAGTGTTCAATAGGTTGTCTCATCATCCCAAATGAAGAAGAAATCTTGTATGTAACAAATCCACATATTCCGTTAGCCAACAAAGAACTCCATCCTCCCATGAGGAGAAGAAATAAGAGAAACCACAGTGCTCATATAAATTTGAGAAAATTGAGGGAATAAAAGGTAAGTGGAAAAATAAACGTATTGCTGACACACGATCTTTTCTTTTTGATTAGGTGCAAAGCATCATAATAATATAACATAGCAAAAACATGTCCCAAGTTCCAATTAATAAAAGTTGGCCAAAAATTAAAAAGAAAAAAATAAACAAGATGCCTAATTTAGTATTTTTACTTTGACAGCCACTGAATTGAAGTCAAAAAAGATGATCTTCATTGAGTATAAGAGCAGTAAGAGAGAAATCGAGCAGATATAATGGCAAAAGTGCCAAAAAGTTGGTCCTAAGCTTACGTGAATCCACCCCAGCTGGAAAAGGGAACGCTTGTCTTGAACCTCAAAAATTTCTTCTTCATTCAATGTCTGACACTGAAAATTAATAAAAATATCAGAATATAGTTGTTAATGCAACCAATAAGAAAATATCATCAGAACTAGCTCTGAAAATGTAACTTAATTAGATTATTAAAGTTAAGTTGCACCTTTAATTTACATTTGCAATATTATATAGACATAATAACATTTAAAACTGACTGGTCCGAAATAGGAGACATCTAATATAATTATTTGCAGAATGGAAATTGAGTGCTGATTTCAATCAATGGAAAGGGGACTAACTAAAAATCTTTTCTTTATGCCACCACACCCAACCAGATAAAGAACACGACTATTTCTAGGTGATAATAGTCATCCATGCTATAAGCACTAATTTATCCTTTAAAAAGTGCAACTCTTCCTACTCTATAAATATTTATGTTCTAATTTCAGAATTTTAACTACTACCAAAACAGTGCAGAAGGAAAATCCTACAAAAAGGTGAGAAAAAGTGATGTAGGGGACTGCAGATGCATTTTATTGTTTATTGTTTGGTGTGTGGGATCACTAGTTAGAGAGTTGCAGAATACAGCTTAAATATTACTTGAATAGTATTACCGAATCTGAAGTTGATTCCTGCTTTGGAATTATGAGTGTAGTAATATGAAATACTCTGTTTCGCTGCAAATAAGTGAAATATCAATATATTAGACAATCCGTAAATTAAGTGCTTAGAGTAAACCTTCATTCTTCCATTAAAAGAAATAAAAAAGAACTAGAATTCTTACTAGTGAACCAGCAAGAACACCACAGGTTTCCAAGTTTTTTCTAGTATTTTCACGTGCCAATCTCAAAAAATCTTCCATCATCTTCACTGGCTGCAATATAAGCAAAGGGCATCACATTAGGCCAAATGGTTAAACCTAAGGCATGCTTTTATCGAAAATAATGAATAATGTAAATGTATATGTATATGTATATAAAAAATCACAAAATAGTGGAATTATCATTTGATATTTCAAGTTAAGACTCAAGACAACAGACTCACAATGTGAAGATCTTGATAGGAATTGGAACTGGGCAACCCATCCTGAGAAAGTGGTGGTCCTGGTCTGGGATCAGCAACTCTTGATGGAGAGATAGGAAGAAGTTCTGGCTGCACTAGTGCAAGAACAGGAGGTGGAGAAGGTTGCCTAATATTATCGAACTGATCATTCTCATTCATCATTTCCTTGGTTAAAGAACCAGGATCTTCAGAAGGCTTTAGCCATCTACCATCATCTAAAGATAGAACAGACTCCATAGAAGACTTTTCCGCTTCTGAATTGTTATCTTTTGTTGCCATGGGTTCATATTGTCCAACCTGATTCAGGCTATAGCATAGTGACAATATTGAAGTGTTAAAAGCAATTAACATTCAATAAACAAGCAAACACATGCATATACAATATACATATAATATTACTGTTATACAGATTCAGAGACACATGTGCATACACAGAGACTACCCATCCAAGTTTTCAAACTTTCATTTATTATGATGTGCCATTTTAAAAGGCAATCACTCTTCAAATAAGACATTACTCTGTCATCATAATTCTAAACAGAGATAGCAATTACTTAAACCCCAAAAAGAATAAAACACCCAACCACAAGGAAAAAAATTGTAGAAATCATTTAAGCAAGATAAGATTCTCACCTTGAAATTTCATTCAAGTCGTGGACGATATTGGTCGGATAGTTAACCTATGTACAAGAAAATAAAATTAAATGGGTGAAATAGAGATCAACACAAGATAAAGTGTTGTGGAATAAAACGACTTTCTTAAAGGGGAAAGAGTGGATCCAATTTAGAAAAGAAAGTCCAGTGTGTCCACCTTTTTTTCAGCACTAGGCCCCTGCCACTGACCACGAAGACCGTTTGGGCCTAAAAATGAATGCCTGGACAACGTTTCCTGTTTTGGAAGAGGTACAACAAGAGATCTGCAAAATTTCCAGAATATGTTAGTATGTGTAACTCTCTTACTGTAACTGAATTAGCTGAAGACTTAACATTCTGGTTTACAAGTTATTTGTCAAATTAAAACATGACAATGAGACCTAGATGGAACTACAGACACAAATAAACAGCAAGTATAGTAAGATGAACTAAAACAGATAACAGCATCAGAAAGAGCACAAGCATGTTGCAAATGTCAACTCCTCTAGAAAAAATTATCATGAAGCTTCGGGACAAACTTATACACTAACTTCTAAAAGTTAAGACCACATAAATAGTGAGGAACTATCAGCAAGATTATAAATGCCTGTGAAATATAAGAATAAACTGATCTTATGGATGTCTAGGAAACTAGCATTCGTGTTCTAAGAGTTTATTCAACAAAACTACTTTCAATGCTAGTAAAAATTGTAAGCCCCCTGGGAATCTTATTGTCAATTCTACTGATTATTATCGAAAAGAATACGGATTGAATCTTGAGATTCCTTTAGCAAAGTCATTATAATCCATCCACGCTGCATGAACATAATATATTACTAACCCTTTTAAGCTATAGTAACTTTTCACGATTCATCATAAAAGTGAAAATCTACAAGTAAAAATGCTATATTCAAACATTGCGAAAAGAACAAGCAGTAAGAAGGAGCTGTGCTCCTCTGATCATGCTTTGTCATCCCAGCACATGGATAAAACAATGCGCCAGCAAAATAGTTGAATGTCTACTCTACCAAAAGATGGAATCAAGAAACTACAGTGGATGCAAAATTACTCAGCAGAATTGCATTATGTCCTGACCAAGTATGCCTATTTGTCTGTTTCTCTATTTCTTTCAAAGATGTAATAACTAAAGTTGGCATGATCTAAAGTTGGATCTAGCTATTCTCTAAGTAATTACATATTTTTTAAAATGAAATAAAGAGTCATCAGTTCAAATTGTTTCATAAAGAGGTATTTAAGAAAGAATAAATTAGAGAAAGTTAAAAACTTTATATAGAATGTGAGATAGATCAAAAATTTGAAAATCGGATCATGGTTCAATACAAAAACTCAAATGATGAGTTAAGGCAAATCTTCTTACAAATATGGAAAAGACAAAGGACTTTTCAGCTCTGAACACGAGCAGTGCACAATATGCAGATTGATCACAGTTGAGCAACTTTTGGGTAAACAATATAGATATGTAGAAGTCTGAGAAAAGGTTAAAATTAGCTAAGGGTTGCACTAATAGTCTAATAAATAACACAACAGTAGTGCTTGAATACCAGATTGTTGTGTTAGCACTTTAAATATCAGTTGACATATACGAACCACATTTTCAAAAATAGAAACCTATCGTCTCATTTGCAGCAATAGTTGTATATTCACTTTAGGAAAAGAAGTTATACAACCCCTCTACAAATTACAGTGGCAATAAACTGACACATCCAACTTTACCAGATTTCAACATCTAAAATAAAAATGTCTTTGTAACGCATACTTACAGCTTCTGAAACTGAGTGTCCATAGAATATGATGACGAAACTCGAGTATACTCATTAGTCTGCTTCAATGTAGATGAAGGTGCTGTAACTGGCGACAACTGCATAGACGATATGAAGGTAAGAGGAAGGACGAAAATAAAATGTAGACATTGACAAATTAATGCATTTTACTAGCTTAAAATTACATTTTTTTTCCCATTTTCGAGGGTGTTTGTGTGTGTAGTGTGGGGAGATTGAACTATGAAGAGATATCCATATTAATAGGTAGACAAGACAATGCTCCAGTCAAAAGGCCAGACCGGAGACAGCTTATAAGTAAAGGCTGAGAGATGGCTTCTAATGAGCTTGTTGTCTACCAAAAAAACACCATCTATAAACACGGTGACTTTAATGGAGCTGTTAAAGGTTCTACTACTAGAATATGTTACTTCTAAATCCAAATTAAGTAAATTACAATAACTAAAAGAAATTTTGTTGTCACATCTGCAAAAACTTACTGTCAACACAAAAAAGTTAATTATCATCCTAAACATGTTGATTTTCTTCATTTTCTTCGCGAGAAATCCCAAATTCATTATCATTCCCCCAGAATAAACACTTCCTTGGGTTTTTTTGCACAAACTTGTATCCTCGCTAAAATAATCGCATTTATCACACTTAAAATCAGAAGTTCGCAAGATCAACTTCACCTCTGAGGCACAAAACCAACATCTTCCTACCACCAACCTAGATATTTCATGCCTGTTCAAGCCATGATATTCAATTCATGACTGGACAGAAGAAATTGCGTGAGACTGGTCTTACTACAGAGTACATCAGAATAACCCATTACTGTATAGGAAGAGTCTTTATCACATGTTAATTAAAATTGCCACAGTTGAAAAGAGAATGTAAAACAGAATGTACAATTTTCGTATTATGTTTACAAGAGACTCCCAAGAAAAGGAGAATAACTTAAATACCCACACGAAAGAAAAAACAATATGATTTTGATGTATCTTAAAGGAAAGAAATAACTTCTGCAGAAATGTGTTCTAAGGAAGAAAACTAACAATATGTTGTGCATGCTCATATTCTAGTTTATTAGAGTTCATCATAACAATTTCCACTAAGTTGAGTACTCATGCAGAAGAAAATATAGTCGTACTCAATACCTGTTTCTTTTCATAGCTTAAGAAAGGATTATTATTCAATGGTGGCAATAAAGACCCTGTGGATGCATCAGGAATCAGTTTTTGGCCAACAATCTGATGCATTTGAGATGTGGTGCCAGCATTATCCAGTTGATCTAATTGACGCACTAGTGGCTTCAAAGTCTCTAGCTCATCTAGCACTGCAAACAATTTCTGCAATGCAGGAGACAAAGCAAGAAAAGCCTGATATCAGCCAAAAATGGACAGAGCCACAAAACAAATACGCAAAATTATTACTACACTATAATTACCTTTTTGGTAAATGATTTTTCTTTTTGACATGAAGCTTGATAATCACGATGATGAGGTATAGTTTCCACCACCAAACTGCTCAAATTCAGTTTACATTCCTCAGCATTAATAAAATACAATAACTTCGTAAATTAAATAAGTTGATATGCATCAGCATCCATGGGCGTTTACCTCGAGTATCTGAGAAGCATTACATACAAGTCTGTTAGATTTTTCTCCTCCCTATAAATATTCGCCTGCACATAAAATCTTATAAGCCAAGGATTCAATTTTTGGCCAAAAAAATAAATCCAAAAATTGCTAATGGCTATATTTCAGAACATCACATAAATACTGACCAAATTGAAAGCAAAAGAACTTATTAATTCTAGCAAAATAAAATAAAATAACAAACATTTTTAATATTTCTCAACTACAGATATGCTACGCATATATATTAAAAATATAGAGCCGAATCCCAATTTAATTTAGAAGAATAAAAAAAATCCTTCTTTCTACTTTCGATATATCAAAACAAAATCGTTATAAGCATTGATCAAGATTATTCAACCTCTTCAATTAGAAAATGAGGTTTTGTTTACGGACCTGCTTAAGGAGGTTGTCGGAGATGCGATAGTAATTGCGGAGAGAGATTCGATTATCAACGTCGATCTTCTGGGACTCGACGTTGAAGTTGATCTTTGCCGAATTCGCCGGCCGTCTCATTTTCGGATTATCCGGATGGATTTAGATTCTCCGGCGACTGTACGCACGATAGAGAAATACAAGGAAAAAGTTGTAGTTGCGCGTTCGTCAATCAAGAGTCGGTCGTGAGAGCTTTTCTGTGAATTATCAATTATGTCGACATTGGTATGTAACCGTGAGATGCAATTGGTACAAGAATCGTCATTTGTCTATAGTAGCAATTGAGAGTCAGCTGCAATATTTAGGTGAGAATCGGGTTATGATAAGAATTCTTGTCGAGGATTTGATTGAAAATATTGTTAATTGATTATTGGAAGTCCGCAATAGAGTTGAAAATATCTGGAAGGAGTACAACACGACAAAGGATTTTGATAATTTTTTTCATATCTCAACTCAAATACTTTATTATTAATTTTAGATATTATAATAATAATAGGATTTCACCTTATGTCAAACTCCTACTTTTATTAATTCTCCAAATATATTAGAAATTCTTATATTATAAATATGCAGTGTATTACATGTATTTATTTAATCAATTCAAAAAGTGATCTAAAGGGATCCGGGTTAATAGAAAGAAAAACGCAAATAGTGATATCGGGAGAGAGTCTTGTGAGATCAAAGTTAACATATTATAACTATTTACTTTTGATATAGTGAATTCTCCATCTCTGTCCGTGAATTTTCCTGTATTAGGTTTCCAAGTAAATTTAGTGTTCTTCTAATTGTTATTTTCACCTTGCTCATTATCTAATATTCATAACAAGTTGTATCAAATCTATCACATACTCGGAACAATTTGCTCAATTTCTAAAAGGTGGGTCAGAATCAAGGTTCGGCAGTTCCTGTGAGAAATAGTTTGGTTTTGTATTAGAACGAGTTATCAACTCGGAAAGAGGTGTGATTATTTTGGGATGGCAAATATGAAATTTGATGTTCCACTTTTTGGATGGCAACACCAAATTTTTGTTATGACAGGTTTTTTGTTTGAACTTTGGAGGAGAGTTAGTTGTGATTTTGTTGCTCATAGTTATAATTTGGGCAAATTTTGTAATTCAAATGGAGTTTGTTGTGAACTTGATACTTTTATTATTTGTAATGATTTGAGCACATTTGGTACCTAAGGTAATTCTGCTCATAAGCAGTATTTGAATTCGGTTCACATTTATTGAGTTTGCTTTTAGGGGCTTTGTGGAAGAGGTGTAGTGTTTTGTTTGGAGTGATCATTTTGGAAAAAAATTTGGAGTTTGTTCAAGAGTTAAGTTTTATTCTTTACAGTGAAATTCGAGTCAATGAATAGTTTGTTAGAATTAAATAGTGATCTAAATTCTTGTTGAGTATTTGATTGGAAATGATGTTGGAGGACTATTGATAGTAAATTTGAAAATGTCTTGAGAGAATCCAAGATAGCAAGGAGAAAGTTTCTCGATTTTGACAGTTTTTCTCTTCTTTTTCAATTCAAATACTTTGTTATTGATTTTATATATAGTAATAGGACTTCACATTGTGTTAAACTCTTATTTGTATTAATTCTTGTAATATGTTATGATTTCTTGTACTTTAAATATGTGTTGTATTACACATATTTATTTGATCAACTTGGATAGTGAACCAGCTTAATAAAGAGAGACTCGCAAATAGTAATATCAGAAGATAGTCTTATAAGATCCAGTCTAACATATTAGACTCGCGGATAATGATATCGGGATAGAGTGTTGTGAGATCCAGACTAACACATTGGACATCCTTACTTTTGATATAATGAACTCTTCACGTCTGTCCGTGATTTTTCTCGTCTTGAGTTTCCAAGCAAATCTTGTGTTCTTATAATTGTTATTTTTATCTTGCCCCCATTAACTAATATTCATGACAAGTGGTATCAAATATTTCACATATTCATACCAATTGACTCAATTTTTAACATACAAAGTGGTTGATAAATTTGTAGATAAATTAAGGTTCGGTTAACTGTATCCAATTAAATTTCAATGCTTCAAAGGTTTCACTAAACATTGTATTTTGATCATTCAGTCACACATTCGGAACTTATCTTTAAATAAGTTACCCCAAATAAACTTTACAGCTTGCTCGAGAGTGATTATAAGACGTGGATTTATCAAATGTGTGAATAATAAGAGAGTGATAGTTGTGCGTCCGCAAAATGTCTTGATAGAAAATATATTCGATGAGCTTAATTTATAAGTTAAGTTATGCCAAACATTTTCTAATGAATTAAATTTTAATTACTTGATTGCACTAAATTAAAGTTCAATGATCCCAATGCAAATTCACTAAAAGTTGAGTGAATCGCAATTTATTTAATCCTTTTATACCACCGAATAATAATAATAATAATAATAATAATAATAATAATAATCATCATCATTTAATTAGTGAAGTCAATGCTCCATCCTGCGGAGCTATACATTGTAGAAAATTAGAAATACGAAGAGTAGCACTTGGCATGTTTTGTGACTGAATCGAAATGAATTGTATTTATATTTTGTGACCGAATCAAAATGGACTATATTTATATTTTCTATTAAATGAAAAATATGTCTAAGCAGTCTAACGCTCCTATTCGTGCTCCTATTCCCAAGCACTAGAGTTAACCTACACTCGTCCAATAATAAATAGCAAGCGACCTTTTTTTTCTTAAAAGACTATTTATTAATGTTGCGTTTTTTATATCGCAAGTGTACGCTATCGTAACAAGTAATATAGCACACCTTTAAGTCCGGATTATCGTTCCCACGAGAACTATACTTTAGATTTTAATCTAATTTTTCTAACTCCTATTTGATAAAATCAAGTAAATATTTATGATTTTTTGATTTTTTTTTTTAAATACTTTTTAACTAAATGAAAATATTAAAAAAAATGTAAACAACAGATAATTTGAGAAACAAATATGTGATGAATATTAGGACATAACAATT
>CAIGRP010076246.1:0-14935 GCA_903798385.1 Fraxinus cuspidata | reverse complement strand
TTAGTCGTATTTTCGACAACAGTACGCTCTCAAGATTGAGAACTTACAAGATCATTTTAAGCATATGCTTGGACCCAATATGTCATCAAACAACTTGACACAAGAAAACAGCCCAAATGCAAAGCAAAACCAAACAGTGCTACCCTCCAATCCTCCTTCCTCAAACTTCACATAGCTTTCTCCCATGCAAGGAGCATCACTTACAAAGCTGCATTTAATGGAAAGTGCCAGCCTACAACCTAATCAATATATAGAGTTAACCCCTACACCATTCTTTCAACATAACACAAACAATATCATTCCAGTGTTTTCTATATCAGAGAAAGAATCCTAATCTCATATTTCATTCAAAAGACATAAAAAATCAAGATGATTAATTCCAGAAAACTCATCAAGATGGCAAGGAAGTGGCAAAGGCTGGCTGCCATTGGAAGGAAACAGATAACGATCCTAGGAAAGAATGACTATAAGGAAGCTAGTACCAGCAGCCACTCATCTGATTCTTAGGCTCAGAAAGGCGATTTTATTGTGTATACAACTGATAAAAAGCGTTATGCTTTCCCGATAGCCTATAATCTCAACAATTGCATATTGAGGGAGCTACTCATAATGTCAGAAGAAGAGTTTGGACTACCAAGTGATGGACAAATAACATTGCCTCGTGACATCGTATTATAGATTATGCAATTTCTTTAATCCAAAAGAAGTCAACCAAAGAAGTTGAGAAAGCTTTGCTTATGTCCGTGGCAGCATATAGATGTTCATCATCTTATTTAAGTCGGCAAGAGGCAACACAACATTCATTGTTAATGTAGTAGTTGAGTTTGTAATTATTGCTTCAATATGAATGCATCAAAAGAAATTTTTTGTTTAACAAATTTCTAGAATTTGGAAGTGTTTATAAACGGTTCAAATTATAAATGGATAAAAATGAGTATTGAAAAGTAGGCAGTACTCATGGGTTTGAAGCGTGTGAATAAAAAGTGGCTTGAGTATGTGCATAACGAAACATAATCTAAAAAATAGGTATTTATTTTGAAGAGGCAAAATTTGAATACTTGATTTAAAAAAATAGTTTTTAAATATTTTTGGAATAGATGAATGTGATGATGTCAAATCATGATTGTCAACAAATCTTATCAACCATCATTGTACATGTAATATGATTGATATAATAATACAAATCTTATTTGCTTACCATAGATATCTACCTCTGATCAATCATCTGTTAAGGGAAATTGAGTCAAATAATACTATAAAGATGCAAATGAAACATTGGTACGCTTTTCTAGACTTTTCCCATGCCGCTGTCCCTCTAATTAAGAAAAAAAAAATACACATTTTATCAAGTTCATGAAAGTTAATGCTATTGTAACTCGACTTAGCAATTTTCTATAGACGTGATCAAATAAATATTCAACAAAAAATATAAGAATATGATATCCTTATTCTCAACAAAGATGAAGTATTTATGACTTAAGTATATATCAATTAAAATATAAAATTATTCTGTCTAAATTTCAAGTCAACTTAAGGTGCTTGAGGTCAAGTAAAGATTGTTTTCGGTAAACAAAGGATATTAACAAGTACGTATGAATCACAAGAAAAAAAATAAAATTGTGCTGATTTACATAATAAGAATTTGTCTAGATTTTTTTAATATTCGTGGGTTAAAAATTGAAAAGGATATACACAACCAACAGAATTGGACTGACCTACAAGAATTGTCAACATTGAAATCTGCTTTCGATTCTTTTAAGAAGTCAAGTTGCTTGTTTGAATAGTTTTCAAGATGTCACAACTGTTTCACTTTTTTTACACCTTGTATGTTCGTGGTGCTGCGGAAATTAATAACACAAACGATGAACAGTTCTAAAATCCTGTGTTTGAATTTTAAGCAAACAACTTGAATCACAATACATCCCGTGAATTATATATTTATGTAAATTTGTCAAACAAGTTCCATGTATTGTATATGATTCATATTTTTCGGATAAATATTTAAAGGAATATGAAAATGAAGAGTGAGGTAGGCGCTGAAAGTCTTAATTGGCAGCTTATACATAGATGATTCTTTTCACTCTACAATTCAAATATAGTTAGCCGCTGCAATTAATTATAATTTCCTTTTATTGGCTGCGCCACTCACCTGTCAATATTCATTCATCCCCACAATCCCAATTGCTTATCCTACTCATTTAGATTTTATCAGATTAGAATGCATAATGAACTCATTATAAAATTATAGTGAACGATAGATTAAATTATAGGTAGATAGTATTATTTGATTATTTACTTTTTCTAAAGTGTTATTTAATATATATTTTTATTCGACTTCAAGTCATCTCTAACTTTCACATTATGTTGTACATGGTTCATAGTGAACCCACAGTTTCTTTTCTTTGTGGTGAAAGTCCTTCTCTTTGATGATAGAGTGCCTCTTCCTTGTTTATCTCATGTAAATAACATTCTTTAGATTTAAAATAAGATAATATTATCCAATTCAGTCCATCATAATATTATTTACTTAGTATTATTCATTATAATTTTATATTAAAATTCTTATACAATATAATTCGGTGCATAGAACGCACCCTTAATGTCAAAGTCTCAAATATCTCCACTACGTTAATAAAAGGAAATTACTTTAGTTAATTCTTATTGTCTGTTTTGTTACGAGTACAAATGCTTGAATAGAATATAACTCGACTTTAGAGAGGAGATAAAGGAAAAATTTATTTTGTGGGGGTGGAGGGTAGGTCATGGCCATCCACATTAAAATAATGCTATTCGTTATCAATTGTAATGAATGTTGGAGTGTGACTCTCAAAATTAATATCTTGTTTAAGAAATAGTTGATTATAATTTCGTTGACGGGATGGAACTTATGCAATCACTTTTCCATCCTACCTAATAAATGAAGCATTAACTAAGCACCCCAAGGATGACCATTCTCATAAAAAGGATGCTACTTACACGCACATTCACTGTAGGAAAAAGATTGCAAGCAGCCAACAAATTTTGTCAAACTGTTCGCATTTTCTGAAAATCAGTCATCAGCATTTTTTTCACAACCAAAGACTTTGGTTGTTGGAATTTGGTTTAAAGATGGAATAATTTAGTTAAATATAAAATTTGAGAAGTCACTTTATGTCAACTTTGATCAAATATTCGGACTTAATCCGATAGTCAAATTATAAATGTAAATATACTAAATTGTTCTACTCATCAAGCAGGTCGTCGTGTTATATTTGAAATTTCAAAATCAATTTCGAATAAATGAGAAATTACGGTTCAAAGTTAAAAAGAAAAGAGGAACAACTGGCCGGAAATTCGTCTAACTTTATCGTTCGCCTAGCGCTCAATCGATGAAACTGTCGCTCGAACGACATGCAAGCGAAAAAGGTTCGTTTGAACAAGTGTCACTGACGCTAGAGCGACAACAAGGGATGCTTCCCTTCATGAAGAATGTTGAGTTTTGGGGCGTATTACTTCACTCAGAACCACTCATCTTCTATAAATAGGATCCTTTGGACTTCCATTATGCATCTCATATCATTTGCATTGAGCATTATATAAAAAACTCTCCAAAAATCATTCCAAAATATATTTTCTTGTAGAGAGAATAAAATTTTTTGGAGTTCATTGTTTCTTTTGGTTTGAAGTGCTTTTATCACAAGCTGCATCCGTTGTATCTTGGAAGATAAATGCTGTAATCCTTTTTCATCGTTGCAGGGCAATTTCATCTTAAGAAGAAAGTGTGAATTACTTATCTCGTATTTCTCTTCATTCACACTCGCTAAACATTTTTCTTTCTTTTCGATTCTATTTACATTGAATTTAATTACGCTCCTGCAAATTAAACTTAACTATTATTTTGTCATTTAAAAAAACAACCATTTCATTGTGCAAAAGTTATAACACCGGTCACCATACATACACTGTCTGCCGGCTTTTACTGTACTAAAATAAATTTCTTAACCCCTCCTATTACTATTAACAGTCACCTTGTGTTAAAAATGGTACCATTCACTAAAATACATGTTACAACATCTATAAATATAGTCTCGTAGTTCTCAGCATAATTTGTGAGGAAGAGGGAGGAGGGGAAAATATCGAAACTCAAAAGATATTTTATCAAAAAGCATAGTGGGATAATACAAAATGGGGGACATTGATGGAGTAAACTCTGCTCCGTTAACTCCTCGGCCAGCATCTGTGGCTCCAACGCCGCCTATAGCCCAAACTCCATCCATAATAGTGTCGGCTCCTCCTTCGCAATTCCATTCCCCATCTTTGACCCGCTCGCCACTCCTAACTCCCGGTGGCACTGTGAGGAAAACACCAAGATTTAGAACTCCAAGGTTCATTACTCCCTTGGGAAGCCCTATAAGGAAGGCCCTAAAACTCACAAAGCTCGACCCACAGGATGCTTGGCTTCCAATTACTGAATCCAGAAATGGAAATGCATACTATGCAGCTTATCATACCTTGTGTTCTGGTATTGGAATTCAGGCCCTTGTTCTCCCAGTCGCATTCACCATTCTTGGCTGGTAATTATGCCTATAGGCTATAGGGCTTTCTAAATTCAATGAATTATATATATATAATCATTAATGTTATATCTTTCTGATTGCAGGACGTGGGGTGTGATTTGCTTAACACTGGCATTTATATGGCAGCTGTACACACTATATTTACTTGTGCAACTCCATGAATCACACGAAAATGGTATTCGATACAGTAGATACATGCAATTAGCAAGTGCAACTTTTGGTGAAAAACTCTCCAAGTTATTGGCTACGTTTCCAATCATGTATCTATCAGCGGGTACATGCGTGGCTCTGATTGTGATCGGAGGCTCAACCTCTAAGATGTTCTATCAGACTCTGTGTGGAACCACATGCACCTCTAAGCCATTGACCACCGTGGAGTGGTACCTAGTGTTTACATGTGCTGCGGTGCTTCTGTCTCAGTTGCCAAACATGAACTCAATTGCTGGTGTGTCTCTGATCGGGGCTATTACTGCCGTCGTTTATTGCACCATGATATGGATAGTGTCCGTTGCTGAGGGCAGGCTACCTAATGTGTCGTACAATCCAGTGAGATCTGGCACGGAAATTGCAAAGATTTTTGATGTTCTGAATGCACTTGGGATCATTTCTTTTGCTTTCAGAGGCCATAATCTCATTCTTGAAATCCAGGTGAACATGTTATTTTGTTGTCCAAATTTCGCAATAATTGTATATGCTTTCAATTTATTAGAACTATGCAATGATTTAATTTTTAATTCCAGTTAATCTGCTGAATAATCTTCTTATATGTATAATTCAAATCATATCATTAGGTTTTTTTTATACAGTCTTAAAATCTTCGAAAATCAGTACCTAAAGTCTTTCGTTACATAATCCATTGAAGTTCAATGTACTTTCCCCTTTAGATTTAGAAAAATGGAAAAAGAAAAACTGTTAGTTCTTTGACTTTGACCAACCTAACCTGGCTTGTGAGAGTACAAGTAAGCAAAACCCCTACGAAATATAAGCGATGAATTTGACTTTTTAATAAACCTTATTTTCTATAATTTTGAATGGGATGTGACACTAATTTTTCAATTGACAGTAATTTTTTTGACAAACCCTTTTGTACAATTTTGACTGCTACAGGCTACCATGCCTTCTGATGAGAAGCATCCCTCGAGCGTGCCAATGTGGAGAGGTGTAAAAGGTGCATATACGATCGTAGCATTGTGTTTATTCCCACTTGCTATTGGGGGCTATTGGGCTTATGGTCACATGGTAATTAAGTTCATATATATGGTTAATTCAACAAACTTTAAAGTTATTAATTAAAATCATTAGTTCATTAACTGATTTTTTCATATTTGACAGATTCCAGCCAACGGTGGCATGCTAACAGCGTTGTACGCGTTTCACAGCCTAGATGTTGCACGATCTGTGCTAGGGTTGATAAGTTTCCTTGTCATAGTTAATGCGGTGAGCTCGTTCCAAATTTACGGTATGCCAATGTTTGACGACATGGAATCAATTTACATCAAGAGGTTTAAGAAGCCATGCCCGTGGTGGCTCCGAGCAATCATCAGAGCTATGTTTGGATACGGGTGCTTCTTTATTGCGGTGGCAATTCCATTCCTGGGTAGTGTGGCTGGTTTAATTGGAGGAATTGCATTACCAGTGACTTTGGCTTACCCATGTTTCATGTGGCTTAAGATGAAGAAACCGAAGATGTATAGTCCAATATGGTGGCTCAACTGGGGATTGGGTCTTCTTGGAATGGGATTGAGTGGAATTTTAATTGCTGCTGGTCTGTATGTTGTGATTGACACTGGTATTCAAGTTAGCTTTTTTAAGCCAGAGTAATAATTAATCATGGAATCAAAATTCAGTAAGGAATATAGGGTTAGAAGTAGACATAAAGGGATAAAAATGTGTGTGACCCCTTGTTTCTATTCTTAATTTTTTTCTTGATCTTGTTTTCAAGTGAGAACGTAAAATAGTACGAGTTAGTGATAGGTGCAGTGCGGAGAAATTCCATTATATTTGTTACTTGTAATTTTGGTTTCTTGTACTTATATTTGAACTTTGTAAAAGAAAATGAATTACTAGTAAATTTTACCTTTGACTTGTGTTTCAAATATCTCAACCATGCTTATATAAAGCAACAATTTTTGTTATCACGGAAGCTTCAAATAAAATTTATGCAAATGTACATTCATTTGTTGGAAATTTGAGCCTCTAAAGGAATCATTTCTTGGTTGGTCCAAGAATTGCTTTCAGTACATGCACGCACTTGTGTCTGTGAAAACACATAAACGAGTATTATATTACCAAAATAAACAGACAAAAACCTTGGAACCTGGCTACCATTTTAACCAACCATGCTAGAATTAAATTTTTCAAGGCTCCCCAAATTCAGTCTGTTTCCAATAAAGTTTAGAAGCTCCTTTAAGACGATATTATAAATGACATTGTACACATGGGGCACCTTACCATTGGTGTCAACCGTCCAAACTGATATTTTTTAATTTTCTATGATTGTCATGGCTGACAAAGAAACCTAGTCTATAGCGCCGAAGTTCCCATACAAAAATCTCTAATGTTGATAAAGCATCTACTACAGGGGTACATTAAAATTCACTAAATAAAAACTTATGCATAATACACATTTGTCGATGATTACACCTCTATATAAGTTGACTTGCCCGTGGTGTTCAAGTTCACTTAGCTTGTTACAAGTATTTTGCAATCTTGAAATATATCCACATCAGCACTTCATTTTCATCTTAATTTATCTCAAAGAGAGAGAGAACAGAATGGCAAAGCAATACCCTCAAGGCCATGCCAATAACACTTCCATGGTGCCTCCACCAGAAGCCAAAGAGCATGGATGTTTCGATTTTATGAGAAAAGATAGAAAGGGGAAAGAAAAAAAAACTCAAGACGATATTGTAATGACAGATCTTGACACAGTAAAAGGGATCAAAGAGGGGCAAAAGCAGACTCCGATGGATGAGCTTCAACTCTCTCATAGCCACTCAAGCTTGGTACATTTCATAATTCTAGCCATCTTTTTTCCAAATAATATTTCATCTGTTCAAGATAATTTATTGCCCATTACATTGTTTAAATTTTCAGTCTAGCGAGGAAGAAGTAGAAGAAGACACTGAGCACAAAGATACGTGCATTCCCATTGAAAAATGCATTGAAGAAGCAAATGTTGAAACAGCTCAGCCAGAAGGGTTTCTGCAGAAGATCAAAGAAAAATACTTCCAGTCCAGCACAAGAAGGTGGAAGAAGACACTGAAACTCCAGATGCATATCAGCATTCCCCGGGAAGTTATGCAAAGGAGAAGAAAGGGATAATGGACAAGATCAAGGAGAAGTTGCCTTGACAACATAGCCAAAAGGAAGATTAATTGCCCTACGAAAGTTTGAAATGATTCTAGAAATAGTTTCCTTGTTAAGTTACGTTTGTTGCTATTGAATTGAAGAAGATTGAATTGTATTGGAAAAAAATGAGAAAACTCAATGTACCAGTACATTACATCCATGTATAAATATATAGCAAGAATTGAACTAACTGACTAACTAACTAACTAACTAATGTTTACACCAATACAATGATAACACGAGTGATCAACTTCCATAGCTAACTAAGTAAATTGAGTTGGATAAAGTTGTTGCATGACGAGCTGAAGCATGAGCTGGATAAAGTTGTTGCAAGATGAGCTGGATCATGATCAATATTCGGTTACTCCCCCTCAAGATGGACAATGAGGAATGATGATAGCCATCTTGGACAATAAAGGAAATAATGAATTTGCAGGAAGAGGTTTAGTGCATATATCTGCCAACTGATGCTATGTTCAAACTGGATGCAGGTTGACAAAACCATCATTTATCTTAGAAATGATGATCTATTTCAATGTGCTTGGTTCACTCATGGAATATTGGATTACCTGGAATATCCATAGCAGCTTGGTTGTCAAAAAATAAGTGCAAGAGCGTTGACAGCAATCTGAAAGTCTTGTAACAGCCGACGTACCCGGACGAGCTCACTGGTTGTAGAGGCTAAAGCACGATATTCAGCTGCTGATGATCTTGAAATGGTGCTTTGTTTCTTGGCTTTACAAGAAACCATGGAATCACCAAGAAAGACTCAAAACCCTGTCACGGATTTTTTGGAATCCAAGCAAGCACCCCCATCAGCATCCGCAAATGCACTGAAAACAGAATTCCTTATCCTGTAGCAGCTTTGAGATATCGCAGGAGATGGTAAACTGCATTTAAGTGTGATTGTCTAGGCTGGGCAACAAATTGGCTCAACTTATGGACAACAAGGTAATGTTTGGTATGGAAATAGTCAAGTATAGAAAACGATCAATGAGCCTTCTATATAGTGAAGCATCTGGGGCTCCCCTTTAATGTACAAAGTTTAGCCTTTGGATCCATGGGTATAAGAGATGGTTTATAACCTAGAAAGCCAGTGTCTTCCAATAATTGCAGTGTGTATTGTCGCTGAGTGAGGAAAATACCCTATGGTGAAGATGCAATATCCAAACCAAGAAAATATTTCTAACATCCAAGATCTTTCAATTTCAATAAGTTGTTCAATAGAAGTTTCAAGGAGTTGATGGTCTTCAAATCCGAACTGGTGATGATAATATCATCAACATAGACTAATAAAGCAACAAATGTATCTTTAGAGCCTTTAGTAAACAAAGAATAATCATATTTGGACCGAGTAAAACCAAGTGTAATGAGAGCAGTAGAGAATTTTGAAAACTACTGACTTGAGGTTTGCTTTAAGCCATATATTGATTTGTGTAATTTACAGACCAACTTTTCCCTTTGTGCATTAGTAGTGTTATGCTTAGTATAACCCAAAGGTAAGTCTATATGGATTTCTTCAAAGAGATTACCATTTAGAAAAGTATTGTTTACATCCAATTGGATGATCTGCCACTTATCAATGCCTGTAATGGCAAGAAATATTTTGATTGTGATCAACTCAGTTGCAGAAAAAAAATATTTCAATAAAGTCAAGGCCTTCTTATTGAGTATAACCTTTTGCTATTAAACGTACCTTATATATGTCAACATTTCCATTAGATTTGTGCTTGATTTTAAACACCTATTTGCATCCTATAGAATATTTATCTTTTTGTAGCTGAACAACTGCCAAGTATCATTAAACTCCATTGCCTCCAATTCAGTTTTCATAGCCTTCCTCCAATAATGTAATTTAAGTGCTTAGTGATAAAATTGTGGATCATAGCTGGAAGAAATATTGAAGAGATAGGTGTAATGAGAAGGTAAAAAATTCTTATAAGATAGATACTTGTTTAAGGGATACTGAGTATGATGATCAAATGTGGTTGAAGAGTTGGTTCGCAGATTGCAATGATAGTCTTGGATATATGATGTGGTTTTGCTTGTTCTGTTTGATATTCTAGAAGCTGGAATTATGGATGAACTTGGTTCTGGGTTTGAACTAGAGTGAGGAGATATAATGGCAGTATTGTTAGTAGTGTCATGGACAATATCAGGACTAATAGTAGAAGGCATAAATGTATTGTTGTATAGTGGAATAGTATCAATGTTATGGACAATATCAGTGGATGATTTGGGCAGAACAAGGTCAAGAAAAGGATTAATCAGTTCATTATCATGGGAGATAGAGTGGAAAGGGAAAAGATGTTCATGGATATTGACATCCTTTGAAACAAAGAATGATTTGGAAACAATGTCATATAGCTTATATCCTTTGATGTCAGGTGGATATCCAACAAAAACACATATCTTGGCTTTTAGATGAAACTTTGGGCGATGAGATGATAAGGTAGAGGCAAAGCACAAGCTACCAAATACTCTACGAGATTGATATTGAACTGGTGATTTATAGAGAAGATAGAAAGGAGTTTTGTTCTGCAGGATTGGTGATGGTGTCCTGTTGATCAATAATGTGGCTGTGAGTATAAAGTCACCCCAGAATTGAATAGGAACTCAGGATTGGAAAAATAAGGCCATTGCCTCATTAAGGAGATGTTGGTGTTTTCTCTCTACAATTGAGTTTTGCTCAGGCTTTTGAACATAAGAATATTGATGAATTACCCCTTTTGAGGCAAAAAATTCGGCAAACTAAAGCGCTGGAGCATGATCTAATCTAAACTTTTTAATGACCGTATAGAATTGAGTTTCAGTTAAGGTAAAGAACCTAGGAATAATGGTTTTAGCATCTGATTTATGCTTCATAAGATAGACCCATGTAAAGCATGTACAATCATCAACCAATGTAAAGAAACAAAAAAATAAAAACTTGTGTCCAGCATATGTTGGAACAAGATATGGACACCATGACACGCCCTACTCTTAATAAAGCTAGTGGATCCAGAGTGTGATGTGTGCAGATGATAGATACCAGCTAGAAGTTGGACCTACCATCAAGGCTACTACAATATGCAACCTATAAATTATTTTAGGGTCCGTTTGATTGCAAATGTGGAATTTGGTGGAAAGAAAATGAATTATAGGGAGTTGAATTGCCTAGAATTTATTTTGCTTGGAAGTGTAATTAATTTTGTTTGATTGGTATAACTTTTCACCTAGAAAATATTGAAAGTTTGGTATCCGTTTGGTTTCGTTTTTCATGGAAATTGTCCTTTAAATTGATAATTTTTTTACCATTTAGTCTAGAATTTGTTCACATTGCCAAAAATAAAATTAAAACAATTTCCATACCGAATACCATTCGTTTGGTTTTATTTTTCATGAAAATTGTCAATAAAAGTGATAATTGTTTTTTACCATTGTGTCTAGAATTTTTTTCCAATTGCAAAAAAAAATAATAATAAAAATAAAAATTAACCTGGAAAATTTTTTCCCACCAGAGTGGTGGGAATTCATTTTCAACAAAACCAAGGAAATTGTGCTCGTGTGAGGGAAACCAATAAAACCATTTTCAAGGAAATTTATTGTCATCAAATAATGCAAAAGTGGAAGTTAGAATTGGTTTTCCATTTTCCTTGGAAAATTTTGCACAATAAAACATAGCCTTAATAAAATTTCGGCATTATCTCTCCTATAATTTGGACTAACCATCCTATGAACAATTTTGTACAAATCCCAACAATAATATCATATCAATGCATATTCATGATTCACTTCATTAACTACAAAAGTATAACACCGTACAAAGATAAGCCGCGAACTCTCAAATTTTTACCATGAAAATAACATCAACTGTACATATGGATACAATATACATAGTGAGCACATTTAACTATCTACAGGTGACGTGAAATGACATCCAAAAATGAACACGAGTCCCCGAACACGAACTACACGCTCTAGAAAATGAGTCATACTAGCTAACTTCGTCAGTGGGGCTCAATTCCACAAGATGCCCAAAAACTCAACTGCTACCTGATAAGAAAATAGTGGGAAAATTATGAGTTGATAGCTCAGTGAGTGGAGAAGTTCAAAAATAATTAAACATTTCCATTTATTCATACTAGCTAACTTCGTCGGTGGCTCTGATTCTAAATTCAAGACTCAACTCCACAAGATGCCCAAAAACTCAACTGCTACCGGTAAGGGAAATAGTGAAAAAATATATGAGTTGACAGCTCAGTGAGTGGAGAAGTTCAAAAATAATTATAATTTTCCATTTACACACTTTTATCAATATCAAGTTTACATCATTTAGCAATCAACAATATAACAACACGTGATAATAATAATAATAATAATAATAATAATAATAATAATAATAATAATAAAGTGAGACGTTCTCATAATACTCAAAAATATCACCTCATAACCATGATATAATCATCAACTAAAATCAAATGTATCAGGAAATCTACAAAAAATGTACCATCGACTGAAATTTGTAATCTGGTCATACGCGCGTAAACTACCCCCTGAGCTAAACACTCCCGACACGGGCCTTAGGCCCCCTCAATGAACGGAAGTGGGTCTTAAAGACCTATCATAATCAATTCTAGAACACGGTCAAGGCCTCTCAGTGAACTATATGTACACTGTTAGACCCCTTCATCCACAGTCAAAACCCCTTAGTATGATGCTTCTTGTTTCAATCGGAAACCAAGGATTTATGTCTTCGATATTCTGTACACTGTCATAAAAAAATTATTTATTGAAAGACATCTTGAATAATTATCGTTCTGATGTTATTTGTAAAATATTTATATATACAAATACACAGCGACATGGTTTCCTTAAATGGTGAAGATTTGGATTTCTAAGCTATTAGGGGAGGCCGCCTTACCATACCGCTTAGTTTTTATAATTTGTATGATTATGTCTCTTGGAAAGCAACCTCATATCAGCTTCCATGTGCTCTATTGAAAATTATTGCCTATATATATATCATAGTTGGGATATCAATATTCCGGGAACTCCGTTTAGACAGGAAGCTAACTTCGACAAAAGATAACTATGCTGAGAGAATTCAGTAAGAAGAAACCATGAGTAAACCGTTTAGACAGGAAGCTAATTTCTCGGGTTATTTATTTTCTTAGCCAATTTCGTCTCTTGCTTGGCTGGTGATGCTGCTCTTCCAACCATTTTCGTATTAGGAGATTCCACGGCAGATGTAGGAACCAATTCTTTCATACCAGATAGCCAAGCAAGAGCTGATTTTCCTCACAATGGCGTTGACTTCCCACATGGACGGCCAACCGGGAGGTTCAGCAATGGTTTCAGTACTGTCGATTACCTCGGTTAGTATAAATCTTAATATTTTAGGTACCCTTGACATAAAATCGACCGAGCTGTCTGTCCAACATAATTTTTATTCCTCAGCCAAGCTTTTGGGATTAAAGAGAAGCCCACCCCCTATCTCTTTCTCATTAACCAGACATCTGGTCACCACAAGCTTCCCAATTGACGTATAAACTTCGTCTCCGGTGGTTCTGGTCTTCTTGATGCAACTGGCTCTAAACTAGTGAGGCCTGTGTCTGAACTTAATTTTTTTTTCTTCTGATATGAATGTAGAAAATCCTTTTGAATTATTATTAGTAATGGCTTCAAATATTTGCATGGTGAAAACCTTGACAATATAGTTTTCTTGTGAAATTATATGGCCATCAGAATGTTATGCCCTTGTCAGCACAGATAACTCAATTCGCTTCATTGCACAACAATCTTACTAATGTTATAGGCCAAGCAACACTCTCAAAAGTATTGTTCTTCATCAGTGTTTGAAGCAATGACATTTTCGAGTATTTCAGGATAAATAGTACAGTGCCTATAGAGAAGTTCATCGTCAATCTGATGTCAGCATACACTACTCACACTGAAGTAAGATTTCTTCCTTTCAGTATTGTATACATGTTTTCAAATCAAACAAAAAAGGGAGACAAATATAATCAAGTTGAAGTCATGTTGGATTATAGGCTTTGTAAAACCTTGGGGCACGATACTCTATTATACAACATCAGCTCTCAGCTTCCAGAAATGAAGTCTTCACTTGGAAATGGATACAAAATGACCATTGACATCATAAGTGATCCGCGTTACTACAGTAAGCAGTAACCTAAAACATATTTGAACTCCTCAAAATTGATTGTATGGCTTTCTTAATATTAACATATAAAGGATGGACCTAATCGATTTTCATTTTCTTTTGTTAACTGAATTTCATAACACGGATACAACATGCTGTGGAACGGGAATTTTGAATGCAAAAAGGCCCTTGTAATGCTACAGCGTCACTTTGTCCAAATCGCAGGAAGTATTTATTCTAGGATTTGTTCCATCTAACTCAGAAAGCCACTCGTCTGGCAGCTGAAACCCTCTATTATGGTCATGTTGTGAGTATATTTAAGTGGATAAATACCAGCTTAACAAATAGAATATTGAAAAATAACGTATTTGTAGTACCGATATCGTATTTACAGGATAGATACCGTATTTGCAAGTCAGATACCATATTTGCGTCAGATACCGTATATGTAAGACTGATATCGTATATGCACCATATACCGTATATGCAACAGATACCGTATATGCAACTTAGTGGATTTACAAATACCGTATTAGCAACTAATCAAAAGAATATAGCAAATAATTTGAGACCTGTGCGAACACAGTTTCCTTAAAATAGATTCGCCCCCTCACCGTACGTGTTTGAGGTTTAATTTGGGCGTCTACTTTCCAAGATACAACGATAGAACTAGTAGATTTTGAGTACTACGTATACTACTTCGGTGAACTGATTTAGTATCTGAACAATACCACCTTCAAGACTCAAGCAAAAATTTAAAACGTATGCAGACAAAACTCAAACTGTATTTTCAGATGAATTCCTGTGTAAATGAAAAGTGGAAAATGAGACATATAAATACTAGTCTCTTGAGAATGTAATTTACCCATTCAGTTCATGGCAATTA
>CAIGRP010076220.1:0-17048 GCA_903798385.1 Fraxinus cuspidata | reverse complement strand
AACAATTTAAATTATAAATAAATAGAAATTGGAGATGAATAAATTGATAGTAATTTTGTGTCCTCGAAATATATGGATAAAAAGTAATTTGTATGTTTATAAACATGAGCCAAACATAGGCGAATGAGTGTACCTTTTATAGAAAAATAACTTTTTAAGTGCTGCCAAACATGCTACATTGATTATGTTGGAAACATGATTGAAAGATTTTTTAGTATAAAATGATTTTTCTTATATGTGCTTTCATAATATAATGATGACTGAAATATGATTGTGTTATTTTGGACGCAGAGGCTGGCTCAACATCAACCGACACAGTATCCAACATCAGAGGAACTGAGTATGGGGAAGATAAAGTTCAAGGCATTTGATTTAGGTGGCCATCAAATTACTAGAAGAGTCTGGAAAGACTATTATGCCCAGGTTAATATTTTTAGCTCGACTACCTGAATCCTTTTTCAACAATTCGTACAATAAAATGAATAACGAAATTCATGTCATAACCCATAGGATCTTGCCTTAAGAGTACTTTAAAAAGAAAAGTAAACCAATGTGCACCTTATTTCACTAGGTTGATGCTGTTGTTTATCTTGTTGATGCTTCTGAGAAAGAGAGATTCATGGAATCAAAGAAGGAACTAGACGCCCTTCTTTTAGATGAGTCATTAGCAAATGTCCCGTTTCTTGTTTTAGGGAACAAGATTGACATATCCTATGCTGCTTCTGAGGATGAGCTGCGTTATTACTTGGGCCTAACCGGCCTCACCACTGGCAAGGGTAAGGTGGATCTTGCTGAAACCAATATTCGTCCCCTCGAGTTATTCATGTGTAGTATCGTGCGCAAGATGGGATATGGTGAGGGATTCGAATGGCTATCTCAATACATCAAGTAGCAATCTTAAAAGATTTGAAGGATGGATGCCCCAATGATTTGAAGGATCTTTTATGAGGTTTGTGCTCGTGATAGTTTTGTTGTGCTTTGTTTCAATTGTAGTCAAATATTTTTTGATCCACATATTCAGTAAGACTCACACCTTATAAACACTTAAAAGCACTCACATACAAGCACTAAGTTGGGTCTTTATTTGTATGCGTGTATGTGATAGTCTATTGCAGAAGTAATATAAAAAGATAATTGTGGGATTTTCCAATAATGTGAGATGGCATTAAAAATGAAGTAACAAAGTGGCATGTTTTACAACACGGATATATATCACCTCTTCTAAGCAAATGAATGAACGCTCACACATTTTTTGACACCTCGACTCATTATACTTTAACGTCTTTCCATTTGTTAAGAAGAGGTAATGTGCCAAGGTATCAAAATTGTAATGAGACAACAAGTTCAGAACGTCACATCTCAACTCTATTATTTGAGGTCATAGTACAATGCTTAAAAATTTCAATCATGTGAAAACAATTCAGAACTAGCAATAGTTTCAACAATAACATAAAACCACTCATGGCTAGCAATGGTTAACAGATATATATAACACAACCGAGACAGATCCACTAGAATTTTTGAAGAGCATATACACATGACAATGGAGATGGGATTCAGACTAAAAACTAGCAATTCCCAGATCATGATATTTTCAGATCTCAAAATATCCCAAAGGAAACCGTTAAGGGTGACAAACCAAAAAGGGTACTACATTAATCTTTACAAAGTGTCATATTCATCTTCCTCAAGTGCACAGTTCCTAACCATCTCACAATAGAATGCATGCAAGTCCGTCTTTTATCCCATATCAGTATCAGGATGGCGGAGCCCTTCATATACCAGCTGCACAAAAACATATTGGTTAAGATTATGTGAATTAGTACCATGAACTGACCAATGTAAAAGAGAATCTTTACCGCTGCTTTCTTATGTTCCAATTTCATTCTACTATATTCTTCTTGTGCTTGCTTTGAGCGAAACATAGCCTGTACTCTTACAACTGATCTTTCAACACGCTCTTCGGCTTGTTTCCTGCTGGCTTGGAAGAAGCCCTCAACACTTTCTTGATTCTGATCTTCGAGAGCTGCATCAGTTTGAACCTGAAGCCCTCGGAAGCCTTTTCTCTTGAGACGCCACCGTATTATTGCTTTTTCAAGGACCCCGACTGACCAGACAATCTTACGATATTGCCTCCGAACTTGGGAACCCCGGACAGCAGCCTGCATCAGAGAAGAATTAAATTTTCAAGCTTCACAGTAGAAAAACTTATAACACTAGGTAATGTAGTTGCAATTATACATAGATTTACAACATGCCATTCGTCTGTGAATACCAGACTCATATATAAGTTACACAGAGACAATTAATATTGTTTCAGTTTTTGCGTCATGGCTTTCCGATAGTCACCCGTCAAATTCAAACATGATAATTATTCAGAATATTAAAAACACCTGTGGTCACTGATTTGACTTCTGTACAAATTTTATGTTGGATACAATGTACAGAGAATTGTGGAAAGACTAATCAACTCGCAAATTTGGAAGATATTAAATTTCAAAATGAAATTATATGATTTTTTTATGAATTGGAAACATATAATTATTTTTTAGTGTAATGACTTTTCTATTTCATTTTCTTTATTTTTTCCCAAAATCCTTGGCCAATCCCTAATAGATAATGAAAGCAAATGGATTCAATAGGTATTAGCTAGCATTAAGCTATTTGTTCTCAAAATTAGCGACAATTGAAAAAAATTGCTTTATTTTTCAATAAGAGTATAATAGACAATTTGGTACCAAATTTGGTCATTTTTTTAATAGTTATCAAAATTAGACTCTTTTCAATTGACAAGCATGAAATTGACCATTTTTGTAAATTCCCCTTATAAAAATTGAGACAAAGTCACAAGGCTATTTTAGCCTGAAATTGCCCCTGATAGCATTGAACTAAAGCGCCAGAAAAAGGTGAGAAAGGGGGAGTGAATCAAGGCTTACTTGAATTTTGATGGCCTGATGACGCATGTTAAGGAAATCCTTCCGCATCTTCCAAGTACGGAATCTACATTGGATTTGAGCAGCGGCTGAAATCTTTTTCCTTGTCTCGTAATTGCGGAAAGCATGCTGGATCTTCATTGCTGAAACTATTTGACGTGCTTCAATCTCTGGGTTAGATGACTGAACTGCCTTTGTCTGCATTTTGAATGACTGTTCCCTGAATGCAGCATGAATACGTGCAGCTGCATCAGCAGCTGTCCGGTAAGCTGCTAGAGTATCCTTCAGATACAACTCCTCCTCAGTGAAATTTCCAGGGTACATTGTATCGGTTGTGGTTGTTTGCAGTGACCCACTAACTTTTCCAGCCAGTGTCATATCCTCAAAATGTGAAACTAAAGCCTTTTCAGCAAGATAAGCTGCCAAACCATCATATCCATTTTTGGAAGCAAGATCTGCAGCAGTGCATCCACCAAGGTTTTCTACAGTTGGATCCGTAACTAAACTTGGCTTTGCCCCAGCAGATAAAAGACTTGCAACCATTTTTTCCCTGGAAAAAAAACTGTACTCAGTCATACAAAATAATGTAACAAATCCATTACTTAAATCAGCTGACTAGAATTTTCACCACTATCCAATAAGTGTGATCCAATATAAATCACCTTTTCCAAAACCTTACTCTCGAACATGCATTTCATGACACAAACATGCAAGCGTGAATAATGTCCATGCAATACGAGACTAAAGGGTCCAGGACGGGGGGTGACAGGAGGAGTTGAGGAGAGGAAACATGAAAGACAAGGGCAACTGGAAGAATCTATTGTAAAGATCTCCCTTTGCAAGCAGCAAATTAAGTACTGCTGATCTGACATTTCATAGAGCGTGTGACTCTACCTACCTTCCATTATGAGCAGCCCAATGAAGAGCTGTCCATCCAAATTTGTCTCGATAATCCAACGATAAGCCAGAACAGGAAAATGGATAAACCGCCCATGTATAACCTAGGATGGCACACAAATGAATTACACCTTGACCTTGTTCATCAAATTCAGATTTTATGCGCCCTGCTACAATTCTTTCCAGCAACCACTCCTGCAGTCTATTCTGCAAGGTCAACTCGAACAAGTTACCTTTAGCTTGGAGGAAAGACATTTTTGTGTCTTCAATTGATTTCATCAAGTGCCCCCAATTTTCAGAGATCTGTGAGGATTTCCGAGCAAAAACTTTGGCTTCCTTTAAGGCGTTAGGTGATACTTTAGTGGAAAAAATATCGAGACTCTTTGATGTAGAGAAAAGCAAATGAGCAAGTCTCATCTGAAATCGAAATTCTTCCCAGTTAGAATTCACCTCCAATGGAATTGTCTGGTTGTGCAATGAATGAGCACGGAACTCAAACCTCAAAACTTGACTGATTGGTTTATGGCCATCAAAAGTCAAATAAAGATTCACGAGACCAGGAGTTTGAGGTGCAACTAAACAACGAAAGACTCCACCTTGTACAACTTCTATGGGAACAATAGAATCTCCACAGACAAGGAACAAACTGGAGTTTGGGAGGTATACTTGTCCTTCGTGGAAAATCCCAACCACTAAGATCTGCATAAGAATTACTGAGGGTCAGTAAATGGTTATGTAACTGATTGTCTATTTCCAATCTAATAATTAATTTAAATTTTCAAAGATAAAGAGTGACTAACAGTAAAATCTATATACTTTTTGAAATGTGTTAGGACAATAAGCTTAGTAATAAATGTTGAATACAATTACAGGAAATTTGACAGTTCGACGAAACAAGGTGAGCAAGACTTTATCTATTTTGACACAGATTGAGCATCTGCAGTGCACAGATTAGTTGTATTTAACGGAAAACAAAAATCTCACTAAAATGACGAATCGTACTTCTTAGGTTCCTGGCAAGTTTTCAAGCTAGATACAGAGACCAAATTAATTGTTTGCTCAACTTCATTCAGTTTATTCTTCCTATTTCCAATTCAATGCCTTGAGCATTACTCTTGGAAAACAACTCCCATCCTTTTCTTCATCCCCAAACTGAAATGACATGTTCTGACGTTATTTTCAAACAGTGACATGTAAACTGTTTTCTCCTTATTTCAATGTTACATCATTAAAGATATTGTACCAACAGAAGACAACAAACCGTACTGCTAAAAGTAGTGAGGAAAAGAACCTTTGTTTCTTCACTTGAAAAAGCCCATGCTGGTGAGATATCTTTTATGTCGAATATCCGCCCTTCTATGGACGCCTGATTAGTATGATTAGAATTCGTCATTGGAGATGTGAAAAACTGATTCACCATTGGAATAGAAGGTTCCAGAGTATGATCATTTACTGATTCTGGGGAATCTGCAATAACATCGTTCACCCATCTTCCAAAACTGTCCTGCTTTTGCCAACCATCTTTGCCCAGATTATCCAATGAATCAACTGCACCTAATGACCCCAGTCCAGAAAGTATATTCTGTGAATTTACAACCATTTGACCTTCAATAGTCTGATAGGATACAATGTTGGGAACATCCAAATAAATGGAATTACTCCCAGTAACTTGTCCCGGAAAATTGTTAATCAAACTTTCTGGGGACTTGTTAGTTGATAGAGCACCATCCTGTAATCATTATTACTAATTGTTTAAATAACCAACAAAGTAGGGGCCGAGTGATTAAGCTTGAAAAACTCAACAAACAAATATCAGGTATATAACAATTTCAATAGCTTTATTAAAGTGAAATATAACAGAGTAGCTAAATCACAGAGTAGGAAGCTAAACCAGATTAATCCCATTTACATCTTAATGTGATAGCATCAACAGCACAATGAAACAGCAAACAGTATGCACCAAGAAAAAAAATCGAATTTGACGTGTAATTGAACATGAGCAGATAGTCAGGAGGTTGACACATAACCATAGAGTAATAACTTCAAGGAAAAAGAAGTAACAGAACATCCAAACCAAATCATGCCCACGGACAGTAGAGGCTACGGTGAAATTTGTAATAAAAAATTCAGTTCAGCACAATAGAACAGCAACTTTATATGATTTGAAATGTAAGATATAGCAAAGGAAATTGTTACCATCCATGGTTCTAGATTCTGGGAAACAAGTTGCACTAATATTCAACTTATATCTACTGAACATGTAAACTTTCATAAGAAACACAACTCTCAGTGCAATGTGCAAATATTAGCATAAAGTGTTTCTTTCTGCAATCACTTCACTCAGTAATATTTAGTATAAGTAAGCATCAAAACAGGTCTTAGATGGCTATAAAAGGATATAGCCTGTCTTCAAGAATGAAATTTATTGTCGTAGCAAATGCATGCAAGGTTAATTGTCCCATCCACACGAAAGAAAAACACAAAAGAAAGGACTTATTAGAACCACTTCATCTGAAAGCTTAAACTGATTTATAAGGCCACGTGCATATCATTTAAATTTTTTATTATCAACACGATCCTCACGTATAGGTGGATTCATTTTTTTCTCTACCAAAGCCGACACTTGAACAATTTCATTAAATGGGTGGAGAAAAGACTTTAACTCAGGACATTTGCCCGTTCTAATACAAGTTGAACCACTTGATTTAAAATGTTACGTTGATAGATAAGAACGCATGTGTATCATTTAAATTTTATACTCAATGGACTTGAATCAGTCTACTACAGATAAACAAGAGAAGAAAGGATGAAATACTTCATAATGCTTTACTTGCATACAAAAGATGGTGAGATTTAAATAAATAGATTTACTTGTGTATAAAAGATAATGATGAAATTACTAGCTCTACTTACATAAATTCTGTAACCACTTATTTCAGATTGATACTGTGGCTCAAAGCTTGAAGCTTTTCCTGCCACCAGAAAATTGCGTGTATAAAAATGAAGTTTAGTATTTGCTTTTGAACCTTGAATCAAATACTTAAGAAATATCAAGTGGATACCTTCTTTAGGTGTATTAAATTTTTTGGGATCACCGGGCACCAAAAGTTCTTCCCATTCAAGTGTGTTCATCTCATGAAGTGTCTGTTCATGATTTTTGATGGTCAAAATGTCTGCTGAATCATTGAGAAGAGAGAACTTCAATTAAAAGATTTCAGGGAGAAAATCATTCCTAATGCATTGAAGCATTAGCATCAAGTTCAAAGCCATTATAACATGGATGGTCACTTATTTTTTTTGTGTGTGATACAATTGTTACCAACTTCATTTGATTACGAAATACTACTGTACGTTGTCCTAGAAAATGATTTTGTATTTCTTTCCAGTTGTTATCAGCTACAGCCTTTCCAAAAATAAGGTTTTCATTAATATCTCACATCCCAAACAATTAAATCTCTTATGCTACAGGTGAATTGTGAGCTAATAACTTCATTGCATGATACAATAAGATATTGTACAGAATATAAATCACCCAAACCTGATCTGCTGCCAGCGTAAGATAACCGGTCAATCGTGGAATCAGATTCTTCTGATAAAGGCCAAGAAGCAGACGGATCAGAGACAGCTAAACTAGAATCAAAATTCACAGGTGTGGCAGGGGAAATCTGCGGCTGTATCATGAGTTGACATCATTTGTTACTTCAAACATGTAAGCCATATTTGCAGACAGGTTTCAGGATAACGAGGTCATAATAAAATATGAAATATCTATATACAATAAAATACACCACACACATGCAAGCATAAAGAACTTATGTATAGATAACTACCAATGTATCTCAATCAGTAAAAAAGAAAAACAGTACAAGATAACACAACTAAAAAATTCTTATACAGGACATTGAAGCTACCTTTGGATGAATTTTTTAACAACTTTTCCTTTCGATTTATGTTAAGTGTGAGATCTTACGAAGTTGATAAGGACGAACTTGTGGTTAATGCATGTGGCTTCATAATCGGCAATTGGTTTTTCAGATGTTGGTGATATGTCTCTATAGAACTAATCTCCATCGAAGCCTAGGAAATTCCATTGAATGAACATGTCCTATTGTTCAGGCATAGATATCTGGTTCATAAAATTTTAGCAAATTCATATTATACAATCTACAATGTCATCGCATATTGCCAGAATCAAGTAAGGTCATCATGTCATAGCAATATGCTCAATTTTCTGCCTCACTATACTACATTTCAAAATATACAGAGACTAAAGACATGAATACACTATGCGCATACACATACACAAAGAACTAAATAAGAGAGTTTCACTAGGCACAAGAGATATACCTCCTGAGTTTCACGATAATGAACTAGGACAATGTGTTCCAGTGTCCTACGACAAACATAACTATTAATGAAAATACCAATCGACGTGATAATATTTCTCGTTATAGTATTTAATGCATAAAAGACTGTGTGGTGTTCACCATAGAATTGCACAAGTTCAATGATTTCTTACTTGTCAAGTAGCCAGTAACATCTGCGAACAAAGGTTGGGTTATCTTCTCCATGAGCATAATATACGTGAATTCGTTCATCATCACCGACCTGTATAACAAACAAAATTAATGCCAATTTTGTTTATAAATACCACCAATGACAAAATATTTCATAATCAACTTGTAAAATTGCAAAATCTTCTTCATGGGAAAAAAAAAATAGCAGTATTTGTTTTATCTTAACAATGAAGTCTTTGCATCACAAACAGAAAAAAGAAAATAAAGAACGGGACTATGAATAGTGGTGAAAGGAAAAATTAAAATAAAATGGAAGTTCAATAACCCCTCATATTAAATTTCTAAACAAACAGACAAAAACAGGTAGATGCTTAATTTAGAGTAAATCTCCTTGAAAGAATCCTAATGGCCTAATTAATTCTAAGATGTGGCAATTTGTATGCAGCAAGTTTAACAACCTCCACCTCTTTACTCTATTCAAGCTTCAATACATTAACATATTCTTCTTCTATACTCTTTTTTAGCATTTTTTCCTGCTTCTATACTCTTTTTTAGCATTTTTTCCTGTGATAAGTACTTGTATATTCAAATTAACACAAAACTTCCATAGAGAAATGCATGACAGAATTTCAATAACAAATGAAAGCTGTCCATCTTGTGTGAAATCACTTGTTATTAACTACTTGCTCCTGAAATGAATATCATTAATAAATAGAAGAAGAAACACCATTAATATCTTCCTTACAAATACATCAATTCAGTTTTTAATTGGCACCTTTGAAGTTCAATTCATAGAATGCACTGATAATTCTTTGGCCCCCATCACCATTTTTTCAAGCACCATCCTGCAAGTAATGCAATAATTTCATCTTGCTACCCCCACCCCCATACCAACATGTCAGGCTGACAGTTTCCAAATTATTCTTAAAGCAAGAAGCATTATGATCCATGGGTATATAATAATAGAAAACATTTTCAAGCTGCAAGTTTGATGGAAACTCTTCTGTTAGATGAGCTAGAACAAGCACGTGTATATGCCACATGTTAACTGACTTGGCTAACAATAACTCATATTACTTCAAGGCCAAAAAGGTTTTCATTCATTCTAACAAAGAAATACATAAATCAAGTATATGCGGATAGATTAACCTGTAAAAAAAATAGCTAATGCCCTGCCATGGTGAGCCAGGAGGAGGAATAGACAGTATTATTAAGGACGTCTTTCTATTTTAGCCAATATTCACATTTATAATTTTCCGTTTGCCATATATTTCATATTCAAGAACAAGAAGACCTCACTTTTAAGTGTTCGTGAGCTTCTTTGACAGATTTTCCATCCTTCTTCTTCTTCCAGTTATGGCCATCTTTCCTAAAATTGCGGAGCATCTTACGGTCAAACAACACAATTGTGCCACCTATTTTATCACAATAAGATAAAGATTAGTTAAAATGGTACCATAATACCTTCTGTATCCACTTCAGCTCACATATATAAACCCATATTTACATTTATGAAAGGGCATCCCCTAAGTTTTCACTGTTCATTCAAGCATCGAGAAAAGCACAAAGTTCTGTAAATGTACAGAAGTATTACTTTTTGGAAAATTCACCGGCTTGACGTTAACGGTGAAATATTTGTAGTTAGAGAGTATAGCTTGAATCTCATTTGGTCTGAGCCATCTTGCATTAGCTTCCGCCATTATATTGCTCATGTCCAAATCTGTCCATACAAGGAGCAGTGGTTAAGCTTGACGAAATATTGAAAACAAACTAGAAAATGGAATCTGATTAACTTATAATCAAGAAGCATAATAGTAAAAGATACTTTACATAAACAAATCAAAACTAATCAATCCATAGAGGCAATACCTTGGCAAAACTCCCTATCAACAGGTAGCTATTACTTAGACATTGTGGCACATTTCTTAATAAAATATATAAAGAAGATCACGAAGTCATTTCTTTCTATGAAGAAAAATTACATTTTGGCAACAGTTTGGTTGTCTGAGGTAAAATTTTCATGCACTTGTGACATTTTTGGTTGTGCTGAACAGGAAGTCAAATGTATTGTTAAGTTGCTTAATTTGCCAAACACGATTGTCAAACTCACTTTTTTTCCCACAAAGACTTACTTTTCTTATAAACTAACTTTTAAGCATCAGTCAAACATGCTCTTCTAACTCGTACTAATTGCTTAGTTTTCTTCTACTTAACACTAAAAAATAAAAAATGAAGATCAATTGAACGTATTTCCTTTTCCCCCAATATCTAACTCCAGCTACTAACATCATACAAAATGAGTGAAAATAAGTAAAAACTCTAAAACCCCAAGACAATCCCAAATCCAATTCCCAGAAGTATCAAATATTCAAATACACAGAATTACACACAGTAACTTTTATGTGTGTGCATATATTACTTGTACCTTCCATAGTTCGGAAACCATGAATCTCGGTTCCAGCAAATCGGGCCGGTACACTACTCTCCATCTTATCACTCAGCCGATCATTCACTCTCACCAAGTCCTGTAATTAACTGAATATAACTAAGCAATTAAAGCTAAATTCAATAATAAAAAAAAATACAGCTTAATTTACTCCAAAAAATAAATATAACTCAGTAGAACAGACCCAGAGTGATGAGCAGCTGCAGAATTGGAGGTTGGTAGTTGGAGATTTTTTTTTTATTTGCGGTAGATTATATTCTTGAAAAAGGAGAAAAAAACTGTTTTCGTTGTGTTTAATTGGGCTTATAACAATTGTTAAAGATATTTTTTTTTTGGTACGGGAAATAAAGAGGTCCAAATAATTTGTACATAGACAGTGACTTTTTGGACAGACGAAGAGGGGACTTTCGTTGGAAATTTGGGGCCGGTGGGCCCATTTGTAAATACCAATTGCACATGTTTGGCAAAACTTATGATTACTTGCAAATTAGTGAAACTCTATTTTTATCTGTACATTAAATTGGTCAATCTATATTTTTTATCGATACATTTTGTAGAAAACATAATTTTACATATTTTATCCACTTATTTGTCTGTGCATTTCTCAAGATCCGCAGTGTATAATCTAATAATTTTTTTTGCTAAACATGATCTTAATTAACTTTTTTTTTTTATCTAGAGACATGTATTAGATTAATTAGACACATTTTATATAAGTTGTATTCTAGATAATAACTCGTGAACACTTAGAGGTTGTTCTCTTTGTTTTTCAATTTTGTATTTTGAGTTTTGAATTCATTTTGTATTTTGTGTTTTGAGTGTCCATTTTGAGATTTTTGAAAATGTGTTCTTTTTGGCATTTTGAAAAATTATTTTAAAAACGCCCAAAACGCATTTTAAAATTTTTGACTTGATTTTAACTGAAAACACAAAATGACAAATTTGTCGTTTTGAGTTTTCTTTACAAATTTTTAACTTGTTTTTTTCGAAAATGGGAAAGAGAACACGTTTTCGCTGTTTTGTAAAATCGAAAACATAAAACGACTTGAAAATGGTAAAGAGAACGGACCCTTTAATTTCTCAATTTTTTTTTAATTAAGACCCCATGAGACTGAAAGTTGGTATGATCTCAACGAGTACCAAATTGTGGCTATATGTTATGCAATTCAACATGGCTCTAGAGGTTGCATCAAATGATTCATAAAATGACACTTATCTGCTTAGCAACTCTTGTTTAAAAGACCTTTCAAGTCTCATCTCGCTAAGATACATTTTAAGGTCGTCCAATCCAAAATGCAATAAATATAAATATTATTTAAACTTTGTAAAGTTTTCTCCAAGAGGCAACAGCCCAAGGTCAACCATTAAAAAAACTCAAGGTCGACTTGAGTATTTACGTGTGATTGAAGGTCCATCTTCAACGACTGACAATATCGCCAATGAGTAATACAAATAAAAACAGAAATAGAAATTTACTTATAATTTGTACATCTTCAACAATTGATAGCATCGCTAATGAGTAATAAAAATAAAACTAAAAAGAAATTAACTTGTTATTTTAATTATTTTTCCCTCATTTTAAAATATAATGTAAAATAAAAATAAACGACGAATAACTTTTGAACGTCACCAATGAGTGATACAAATGTTATTACTTCATCCCTCCTATTTATATAAACTGTCTTTCTTTATTTTCTTATCTCATTTATAAAGTCGTGTTTCTTTATTTATAATGTATTTATTTGGTTCATTTATTAATATACTATTATCTAATATGTCTAGTTATAACCATTTCTTCCCATTTAATCTTAAAATTTTACAAATTTTAATTTACCTTCTTGAAATTATTCAAATACATACACACAATTCCCGCTTCTTCTTGAAAACATTGACAAAACATATTTAATCACCATTATTTACTATTAGTTGTTGATAATTAAAGGTAAATTAGGAAAATTATTTACAAAACTTGTTTTTTCAATAACTTGAAATGAAATTTCTTAATTTGTGTGAAAAACAAAATCAACATATATAAATGGGATAGATGGAGTATTTTTTTGTTATTCATGAGTAAATATATTTATTTATTTTGCTAGTGAATGTTATCTTAGCCTCTTGGAAACAATTTATAAATAGATAAAAATAAATGACGAATAAATTAAAATATTCATGAATTCATTTGAAATGTGTGATTAAAAATAAAATTTGAATATTTATAAAACTTGCCAAACAATGGCATGATAATAAAATGTTCACTTTGATGTCGGCCCATGTTTGGCCCCTATTTTGGTAAGAAAATGTATTTTAAAATAGTGGTTTTTAGAGAATGTGTGATTAAAAAGAATGATAAATTTTCGATTTATGTATAATATTATTTTGTGGGAGAATGTATAATGAAAATGAGTTTTTAAAAAAATGATTTTTTGAAAAAAAAGGGATCAAATATAATTATTTACCCCTTTCCACATGTTGATTTGAAACTTATATTTGATTGATTAATTAAAGTTATTTATCAAATCAATGCCACTATGATTTTGTAGTTTGACCATCTTTAGTCTTGTTTGGTACCCATTATTTTAAAATACATTTTTTTATCTTATTTTTAATTACATATTTCTCAATAAAATAATATTACATGCAAATTCAAAATTTTTCTTATAATAACATATTCGCCAATAAAATATTATTCCAAAATGTGTTTTGGACGAAAAAAAAGGACTCAAACAAGCGCTTAATGCTCGTGATCTTGACTCCTTTCTTTTCTACTTGTGTATTTTATCTTTATAATTGGATAGATATTTTTAAAAATAATATCGAACCACTATTTATAAAAAAAATTCAAGAGAATGTTACACAATGCTGTTGGTTTTTGATGCTAAATTTGGCTAACTATCATTTTGATTATCAACATACCAAGATTTCAAGACTTGAAGTACAAAATATATATAAAAGAAGATAATATTACTAAGCTCATGTTTGAACACCATTCATATAATTAAAACTCATTTTCAGTAAAAGAATTTTACACATAAATCCAACAAATTTTTGAACTTTTTAACCACACATTTTAAAATAATAATAATAATATTACTATAAAACTTATCCCCTGAAAAATGGTCTCAGACAAGCTATAAGTATTATCGTTTATCTTTTTTTAAATGCAAACCTTATACATATTAGAACGAGCGCACCATGAAATTTTTCTGCAATTCCTTGCATAAAAGGTAATTGTTGTTGTGCCTTGCTTAGGATTATTAAATGGGACAAGTCGAGACACCTCGCTCAACAAAAGTGCAGCCCAGCTCACCTCATGAGCTTGCTCCTTGATTGGCTCGCCATAGTTTTTTTTTTTCTCTTTTACTGAAATTGCATATCTTTCTCAATTTGGCGAGCCTGCTAGCATGAGCCAATGAGCTCGTGCGAGGTAGGTGGAGCCGAAGGGTTGTGTTCACAAGAACATGACAAACTGTTGCTTGAATTGAGCCTAAAAGATTGAAACGTGTGAGCTAACAGGTTGTTGATGTTAACTTTTGCCTACACTTAGGCAGCATCAATCGACAGTCCAAGAAGAAAGATGGGGTAGACAGTGCTTGTGCGGCATGCTGTTGGACTGAGCGAAATTGGACATATATGTGAAGGCATCTTCTTGACAGCTCGTTTTTATATAAATTGCAACATTTTTTTCTCTCGAAAAATGTCTATTAATCCTAGTGACGTGGATAGTGAAATAAAAACTAAAGGGATGTTATACTTTCAAGATACGATTTTCGTATTCGAATAAATATTGTAAGAAACTGTGTTTTCTAGTCACACGCTTATGAAAGAAAATTAAAATTGGAATAGGTTGCGTTCTATCTGAACTAGACAATATGCATGCAAGTGATTTTCTATGGATCGTTAATAATAATTATAAACTAGTGAAGAATTAAATCAAACAATCTACAGGTGAAGACATGGTGTTGATCAATCGATACCATTAATTTACTTATGATTGGACTTTTTTTATTTTGTCAACCATATTCATAAATAAGTTTTATAAGAAGTGTAAAGGATAGAGAAAAATTACAAAGAAGACTCAAAATTAAAAGGTGGGAATTACTTTCACGGAAGTGCTATGATTATGACCAAAATTAAAAGTTGGTTAGAGGAATTAATAAAGTTGGTCTTAAGTTAATTTCTTGGTTATGCCCTACTTTAACCAAAGAGGTAGTGGTCATATCATTTTTTGCTAGGACAACTGTCATTATCAACAACTTGTTTGGAACAATCAATCCGCATATATATATATTCATCACGGACATCTAGACAAATCAATGCTCCCTATTAAGCATGCTCTATGCTCGTAAAATTGAATTAGACTAACCTCTCTCATATATGTTACATTTTAGGAGGTTACCTACACATGGTATCCACAAGATTACAAATCTAAGGTGCCAATGTCAACAATGGACATGAGAGCAGAATCCATCAAGAGGCTATCCGGATCGGACCTAAAGATTTTACAAAAGGCCAATTTGTATTCCCAAATGGATATGGGTTGAGTTACACTAGCTTCAGGCCCATGCCGCAACCACAATTTCAATTCATCTTACAACCTTAAAAACATCCAAAAATTATACCATGCTAAGCCATGGTGTAAGGGTCACACACAGTGGGACTCACTCATTTCGAGCGTACACATTGATGTGGAAAACATGGAGATATGGACGAAACTCACACATTGATGGTGTTTCAAACATAGCCGACTGAAAAACAAGCACCAGAGAAACAGCTGGTTGCATTCGAGAAAGTTCACGTACTAGTGAGAGTCAAAAGAGAGTTATGATTGACATTGATGCAAGCAAGCATTCAAGCATAGCGTACAACATAATCTTCATATTGGTGATGATATTGAACATTCGATTTCTCTCCTTGCTTCTAGGGATAAAATCAAGTTTCCATTACTAACAGATTAATTTGGGATGGGAAAGTCATATATGCTTTGTAGTTATAACTATAAGTTTATGTTATAATTTTACGACAGTGTATTTGATATTTATTGAAAAAGTTGATATGAATTATGTTGTTTCGCCCCATAAATGCTATAAAATCGATATCTTTGAATTGATTTTAAGATTTATATGATTTGAACGTGACATATGATCATCAAATTAGGTGACATAAAATATATTTCTAATATTGGATTTGAAAATTGAATCTTAACCAAACGCGACCATATAAGGAACCGAAAAAGGTGAAATGAAAAGGAGTTATATTGTTGAACTCACTTTGACAAAAGTGAATTTAGATTTGTGCAACATAATCCAACAAACAATACTCACATATAATATAGTTCTATATTTGTATCTTTCAATTTAAGGAAAATCTAATTTTTAAGTATTTTCACCATATATTAAAATATGCACAATAAATAGTATAACGTGGCCTAAATAAATAAAAACAGTGTATAATGCAATCTTTATTTAAAAAAAAAAAACCCACATATAATATGGAAGAAGGTGATGGTTAAAACGTGAATCAGTGTGTAGAATAATTAGGCCTTGAGCCAAGGGTCCCAAGAAATGTTGATTTGCACTAACGACTATACCAAAATATTAACTTACGAGAAATCTTGAGAAGACCAATTCCGATTTTAAAGGTGTGAATTTGGGTCAAGCCATTTGATAGGTTGAACACCCAGGGTTATTTAAGGCGTAATAACTTACTCGTGACTACTTACCTTAAGAATTTATTAAAAGAAGCAAAATCTTTTACTCCTTATTTGCAAAGTGTAAGTAAATTCTTGATAACTTGAACGGTTGAAACATAAGTGAAATTCAAATCAATCGATCTAAAATTTGTAAAATGACGTGTTGGGTCTAGTGGTATACCCGACTCACAATTTTGTGCACATGTTCGCTTGGATCGACCATGTAGAAAAGTGCAAGCGACCACTCCAAAGATAGCTCAAGCCAACTCGCTTTAAACTTCTACCCCCCCACTCCCCAACCAACCTTTTCTAGTTTGTTAGCATTAACTTGTTGGGGCTATATATATAAATATTCTTGTTTTACCTTCTTACTCAACTCTCCAAACTTCCACCACCCAATATAAATCTTTTTCTTCCTTCTCTTCTACCTATTCCTCTCTTACGTTGCTTGCTTCTTTAGTTTCCTCCACTTAAGGTAATATCAGATGTTCTGTCCAATTTCTATTTCTGAAATTTTATTCATTCGTTTCTAATTTTCTTTTGCCTAATTATTTGATTTCTTACCA
>CAIGRP010076219.1:0-16248 GCA_903798385.1 Fraxinus cuspidata | reverse complement strand
AACAAGTTAGGCTATAATTCACAATTGTGGTAGTTGTGTTATTATTTATCCAAAGAGAGTTTTCCCCCAAATCTTACTTGTCTTCTATATATTTCCTTACTTCAACGCCTTTACTCTGAATTGTAGTAATTTAGCCAAGTTAGTTGGATTACTTGTGTGTGTGGAAATGTTGACTTAACGTTTTCTCGTGAGGGACGGGAATTGGGAATGTTAAGGCTGCACGGTGCCTAGTTGTTCGAGTGTAACGAAACTGAGCCCGTGACATTGTGCTGACTTTGGTCGTTAGGTTAGTAGTTCACGGCTGATGGCTAATTGAACAGTTGCTGGCTGATCGAAGGGTGGTAATTTTGGAGAGAACGGCGTTCATTGGCGGACGGCATGAAGAAATTGAAGGAAGGAGAAGAACTGTGCCTCGTGTTTTGTAATAAGCGTGAGAAAGGAAAGGAAAATAAAAGGAAATAAAGGGAAAATAAAACATCGGCATTACCGTGTTCATTATCGCATGCTGTAATTATATATTTTTGTGGCACGCCGTAGATGATTCGAATTTAAGGAAAGGAAAAATAAAACGTCTTGTGCTGAGTTTGGTAATAAAACGTCCGCATTTACGGTGTTCATTTACACGCCGTAAAAAGTCATTTTTTTTACAATTTACAGCGTACACATAACGAACGCCGTAAATAGTATAGGTAACTGATTTTTAACGGCATACATATATCGCATGCCGTAATTAATCTATTTTTACTGCACATCGTAGATGCACATTGTAAATGAATGACTTAAAAAACTACTTTTGTTGTATTGATTGATCATTCACAACTTTTATATGATTTTTGAGATACTCGAATGATGCCGTATTAGCGACCCTTGGTAGAGCCACATCCAACTTCACCAAAGTATGACTATTCTCATATAAGGCACTATGATGACCTCAAGTCAAATGATCAATTTCACTACTGAACGTTAGAGACTAACCACTGACACTCATTTAGTTATCCATGTGGAATCTCTCCAGAGGGTCTCCAATGTTTTGTTCTATAACAAAATATCAACGTATTCATTTAAGTGTCACCACACTTTAAGTTGTGAGATCAGTTACTTATTTCGCAAGTAAGAAATGTCACACGTGATGGTCTATCCGTAATAACGATATCCATATCTCGTTAGTACATACAACCACTGACGATTTAAGATTCAGTCATTTCTCCAATATTTTGTTCTATAACAAAACATCCACATGTTCATTCAAGTGTCACCACACTTTAGCTTGTGAGATCAGCTACTTACTTCACAAGTAAGAATGCCACACGTGATGGTCTATCCGTAATAACGATATCCATATCTCATTATTACTTATGACCACGAATGATTTAAGATTCAGTCATATTGCAATTTGTATCTCATAATCACAACTAATTGTGATTAATAAATTGCAAAGACTTAAATATCGGACTCTATTATTTAATATAATTCATCATAAAAGTAATTTAAATAAATAATAGATCTTTCCAAAAAAGTATTCAACATATTAAAAAGTGTTTACAACCTAAATCGATTGAATTTAGGGCATAACACTTACACTGATAACAACTTATCAAATAAACATCACAAGAAAAAGAAACTGATCATGCATACGAATATGAAGAATGTGATCATCCCACACAACTCACTCTACATTCATGGTACATCGGATCGCCCTTTCCACTATACTTCTCAATTTTGGGATGGATGGAGTTATCGGGTATTGGAGTCTCTTTGATTTACTTCGAGAATGGCATGCTTTCATCGTCATCATCCACTCACCTCGCTGGCTTATTCGCATATTCCTTATAAAAAGGAATGGAATATGAGGATCTGATCAAGCTTTCTACCATCCTATTTTCACGACGACAACATTGGTTGTACCTTCTCTCGTGAGAGTTAACCTCTTTCGCCAACCTTTCATAACTACGGGATTTATTAACTCGGCGATCTGATTGCTGTCTAATAGGTATACTATTGGAAGTATTTGATATTTGCATGTTTTGATTACTACTATCTCTACGAAAACAGCTTGCTATAGGCTCTATTTCATTTTCTCTAGATTCTAGGTGGAAGTTCATTTTCGGATTGTCTAATCTTGCACATAGTGAAGCATTTTTTGCAGTTAAAGCTTTAAGACTTTTCACCATCTCTTAGATGATTTTTGCCGTAGAGATTTTCTTGCTTTGATGGCGACGCTGAGCTGGAGAACGGTTTGTTTGCAGCTTTACCGAAGTTTTCTCCCATTGCCGCTTTGGATTCACGTCACCGTTGGCCAGAGCTTCACTATAAGTTCTCATCCTCTCTTCATATTTTTTTCTTGTCTAGAGTTCTCACGTAAATCTTATGTTCTTGTTCTTAATTTTTCTATGGCCTATTCTCATTTTTACGTAACAGAGTTGATATCTAAAATAAGTTATTTCTTAAGTTGTAAAGTTGAAGTCAACCATCATAACAGTTAGGATATGTATATTTCCTTATATTCATTTTTGCATGAAAAAATAAGAAATAATTATATTTTATGAGAGAACAAAATTTCCAACAATGAAATAGATAAGTTATATTCAAATTTTCCAGTTATACCGAATAACTACACTATTAGATAAAATCAAAACAGAAGAGAATAGCACTGCTTTATTTTTTATATTTCATTCTCTTCCTCTGTGTTATTTTCGTTCTCAGCTCTTTAGAAACCTAATTAATTTTTTTTAGTGTACGTTATAATTCCCTTTTCTTCTCTTTTCACCAGCCAAAAATATCAAAACAATGTAGTTTTGACAAAATTTTATTCACATAAAAAACTAACATGGTTTTCCAACCATGCATTTTAGTGCCCCTGCAAATTTTGTGAGCTCGTAGACTTGTGTAGCGGGGGCAGCGGGTAGGGCATCAGAACTTTCCGCGTGTTTCTTAGACCAATTCGGGTCTCCAGATTGAACAAAAAATGCTCCTCTTAAGAAAAGATCTCCTTCTGATCTCCATGTCCATTGCTTCCATTCCGATTCTTCTGCATAGTCCCTCTTTGTCACCTGCACACATGACAGATACTCAAAAGACTTGATTTGTGTGTTTATAACTACTTGAATATTGCCCCGTTACAATTTAGTTTTAAATGCGAGTTTTATCTAAAGTGGTTGCTAGAATTAATAGGAAAAAGAGTAAAGAAATCTGTGAGTTGTAAGATGGGCATATGTACTTTCAAAGTAGATAATACTTAAGGAGTTAATGACTTATGCATAGAAGTTGGATCGTTACAATTTTTTTTTAATTATTATTCATGGTCACATAGAAAAAGGGTTCTATCAAGTCAACTAGTTGAGTGGATGTTCGTTATAAAAGGAAGAGTGGAATATAACGACCTAACGTAATGAGTTAATGACTTGGACGCATAGACTGAATTGTTACAAGAAATGCGCGTTTTTAAAATTATTATTCATGGTCACATAGAAGAAGGGCTCTATCAAGTCAACTAATTGGGTGGATGTTCGTTATTAAAGGAAGAGTGGAACACAACGACCTTATTGTATTTAAGATAACCCTGCATTAGGAGCAATTTTATTGGTGAATTTATCCTATGTAGCTGTTACAACGTGCATGATTGTAAGTTCATACCGAGATTGATACTGAGTGTGATTCTTAAATGTTGTTATTTATAATGAAAAGTATCTGTAGTCGTTCCACGTGGTATACATATGACAGTTTGTTATTTAATATATTAAGCAGTGTGATTCTTAAATACCTCCTTCGCAAAGGCATTTTGAGGAGGTGCGATGTATCGATTGCCTTGGCTAATAATGATAGGATGTTGACTGCCACCAATTGCATACATATTCCAGTGAGTGTAATCGTTGTTGATAACGTGGATGTAACCATATCGACATCTTGGCATTCTTTGTACCAATCTCTTGCCGAAATGATTGAAAGCAACTGTTATTTGCATCTTCTCGTCCTGCGTGTAGCTATCGCTTGCACCAAAAAGCATCACCTGAACCACAACATTTTGTCAACACAAGTAAAGTATGAGATGTAAGCACGTGTAGAGGAATAAATCGAGTAGTTTCTGGCATATCGTTTTTGTTTTTCAAGCGTGGGCTCGCAAAGCTAGGCCGGATACCTCATTATGATCAGTGAAGTGACCGTTGGAGATAGTGATCCCAGTGGATGCTTGAATTGCATCAATGAGTCCGTCGTAGCATTTTTTCATTGAAACATGATCAATCCAAATATTTTGAGCCCCGAATATTGAAATGCCATCCCCATCACTCTTGGTTCGGAATCCATAATGTTCAACGGAATCCCTAATAATGCCTCCGCTGCCCGGAACAATGTCATGAATGTGAAGTCCATGGATTATCACATTCTTCACAAATTGAATAGTAATGCCTGCCCCATGAGCAATATGGATCGTCACACCACGACCGTCGATCGTTTTATCGCCTTCCATTATTAATTCTTGGTTCAACCTTATGACCATACTTCGTTCAAATATGATCCACAATGGCTCCTTTTGGATGACGGCATGGCGTAGGGTTCCAGGTTTAGGATTGACCATTTCATCGTCGGATGAATCAGTGACCACGTAGAACTTCCCATCCTTTCCACCCTTGGTCTTGTACCCGAACCCGAGGGCACAATCTGCAAGCCTTTTTCGATTATCGGCCCAGTTGGGTTGGCACCTCCAGCACCTGTCAATCGGGTTTGTTGCCATGCATTCACCATTATTGGCCATCTTTAGCTGTCGTCTTGTGCTATTCAATCCATCTTCTGTATTTAATTCCTTTAAACTCCTGAAACCATAAAAAATTATGGGAGAATCATGTATTGTGCTCAAAAGGAAAACATTATTAATTGCCTATCTAACATGTCATAGTAAGAGGTAAAATGTAAATATATAGACTTGTCCATTCTCTAATAACTTCACTTTTAAGTGATATGGTTCAATATGATATAGGAACCCATTCTCTGAAATACTCCTCCGATCGGTTCAAAAAGTTTTTCCCGTCTCATCTCAGGATCAAATCTTTAGCATTGAGATGCTTTGTATCTATGGATGAGAGGAATCCAAGCAGCTAGGCCGTTTTCCTATCTCTAAAGGGGGCATATTGGGGGGGTGGGGGGGGTGAGGAAAGGAAATTTACCCGACAAAAACTTACGGTCGAGGCTTTAATAAAAAAAATAATCAGTTCTACTTAAAAATAAATAATTTTTGTGTTCGCTAAGCTTTTAGATGAGATTGTTGGACAATTTACAATACCTGTGGATATTCTCGTTGAGGTGCATGACTATCTTTTCTGGATTTGGCTCATAGGACTCGAGTGTTCGGTTCCATGCTTCTGCAGCTCTTTTCTCCCATACCTCATCCAAATGCATGTCACTTTGAGCCCTAACGAAACTGGAAAACCTTGCAACAAAAAATGCAAAAAACAAGACGAAAATCGTCGAATTATACTTAATTAATTCCTCCATCTTTCTTTTCCTTCAATATATATATTTTTGCATAAATTTTCTTGCTTCTTAGAATTATTAGGCTACGGTCTGGGCCGAACCCCCCGACTCTTTGGGTTCAGACCCTTTATTCCAACAAGACCGAGACCGATCCGGTTAGTATGAAAAGTGTTTTCAAGAAGAAGAACGAACAACCTTGAAATTGTCTTTGTGCTGTTTTAAGAATTGCTTAAATGCTTGATATTCTTAAAAAAGACATCCTTAAAATTTCCGAATAGCAGGGACAACCACTTTTTCCAATGGTCAGTAAATTGTCACTTTCTGTGCACACATTATTTCGATAACTGTCGAAGTTATGTGGTGTGTGTAATTCTTTGCATACACAAATTAATCCTAAAACTTGAGCAAGTTCGGGATATGGGTTAGGAAATATCGAATTTACATCAAACTAAATCTTATTTTAAATGACTACATTATTGTTTTTCATTACATAGGTTTAGTGTGACATTTAGCCCCCGTCAAACAGAGGTTTACTGAAGATTCATATAGTATTAACTGATAACGAAGAATCAAGAACAACGATTTAATTGAAAGAGATTGATAAAGAAAATCATTTTACCTTTGCTTTATTTGGAAGTAACGAAGGAAAAGTGGATGGGAGGAAGAAAATGCCCTTAAACTGTTTTTAATGTGCGTTGTAGTCTAGACTATTGGTAGTTGTTCTAAATGATATATATGTAGCAGTTTATTATTTGATATATTACTGTAATAATTTTTTATTGTCTCATGAATCAAATAACAAATGTCATATATATGCCACGTAAGACGACTATCAGTATTTCTCACCATGAACAACATTACTCTGTAGGTTGAAACTTGACAGCAAAAGTGATATTAATTGTCCATCAAGGACCCATGTGCACTAATTAATTATGTCTTATTTGGCGTAGATTAAAATCAAAATTTTAATAGATTTTAATAAAAGTTAACAAAATATCTAGTTGAAAAGTTAGGTCTCATAATTTGTGTGGTTAAAATTAATTTATCAACATTTAATTTAGACCAATGAGATGTCAGTTTCAAAATATTATTGCCAAAAAACTAAAAAAGAGTGGGAGACCAGCAATACTAGCATAAATATTTGGGGATTTGGGTGCAAAATTCCCTTCGAATCATTTTTTTTTTCCCTTTTTCACCGTTAAATATGTTTTTCAAGTTCTAAGAGCATCGAGAATTGCTAAATAAATTTTTCGCACAAGTGAAATTGGGGTGTTGAAAATTTATTTATTTTTTTTATCTCAAATACAATGTCACATCTATCAAGTTGACATGATGAAAAAAAATAGACATTATCTAGAACTCTGTCTAGATTCAGAAGTTCCATTAAAGATGTTCACTCTATAAAATTTATATATAATATATTTGCTTTTAAGGTAAATTTATTTTTCACACATACTTTCATTTGGCTTCTCTTATTTAAAAATATAAAAGACAACTAGATAGAAATATTGAATCGTAAATAAAAAACTCATTAGTACCAATTTTAAACATCAATTTTTATTCATTAGAAATCAACACGGAGAAGATAGAAATACTTCCACTAATCCATGCTAATGACTCCAACCTCACCTGGACCGTGTCTGTGGGCCGTATTGAATTATAGATCCAAAGCCCAAATACAAGGCTTGTTAAGCCCAATTTAAATCGTCAAACTATAACATCGGCCCAACTCGGTATCAAGTGCATCGAATATCATTGAATGTTCTAGAATAGCTTGTATTATTTTATTAAATAATACAAAATTATATATTGGCTATACATTTTATTTTAACAAATATAGAAGAAATTTGCTTAATTTTAAAGAAGACCCCTTCAATGGATATCACATTGAAACGAATCAAACACAATCATGAACCCGAAATTCGTTGACCCAAAAAAATTTAAACTTTGACATGATCAGATAGACCATCACTAAATCAAAAATAATGTGAAATGGTGATTTGAATAAACACCGACTTCAATCCAATAATTTCCTATTTGAAGCTTGTTCTACTGGGTTGATATCAACCACTACTAGTTAAAGTTTGAACTAATTCCCTATATTTTTAAAAATTAATTAGGGTTATATGGAGCACTGTTACCCTCCACGTTGACTATCTAGATATTAATTATATTTAATAGATTTGATACATCTACTAGATGATTATATGGTGTTCACAATCTGAAGTTTGCAAAATTACCGCTCAAAATTTAAATTATAAGCGTAATTTCCATATCATACAATCAAAATGACGTGTCTTGTTAATGTTAGTGAGCCTAAATTTCAACCTTTTAACAAATGTTAGTTGGGATGACAGTAAATTATTTAACATTATTTTTTTTTAAGTACCTCTAAATTAATTTATAAACCAGTACTATTGAGAAAAAAAAGTGCTTCCTAGTTCTATATATGAAATGCAATTAGCATCATGCCAACATTAAAGTTTTCTTCTCTAAGTTGAGCTTATGGTCAGAACCTAATTTTTTCCATCTATATATTTTGATAGTACAATTGATCCACCACAATACAGTACGATGGAAATTAAAGAATGTTAAGAATAAATGCGTAATTTAAACTCTCATCCAATATCTTAAGTCCTAAAGAGCAATATTTTATAACGTCATTTGCAGATTGTCAATTCGATTGGACAATTATCTTAGCATTGAGGTTAAGGAATTAAGAAACTAATAATAATGTACAAATGCGTCATAATTTTATCTAAATACTAGCAAAAGACAATTTGAACTTGAAGTTCGAAAAATAATTCACTTAAATGTATTTACTGGCCAAAGAGATTAACAATATCTCATACATCAACTTTAAACGCTCCAACTCGACTTGACTTCTGAAAGGATAATTCGTTAACATTATATTTGATATATCAATAAAACTGTAGACAATAAATAAATAAATAAATAAAATAAAAAAATAATGGGTTGAGTCAATTTAAATAACTAGCCCAATTAAATTTACTGAATCAAAACTCACTAAGGCCCATTAAATTTTAAAAGCACATCCCACTATTTCAAAATCCACAAATAATCAATTATAATTATTATAGTTGAATTAATTGAGGGGTTACCAAAATTGATCATGAATTTTCCCTATAAATAGGACCAAATGTTCATAATAAGAAAAAAGAAAGAGGTGAAAGTACAAAGGAAAATCACGAAGTGCTGAAGAAATTCCAAAATCGGAGGAAGAGAAAAAATCATCTCAACTTCAAGTCCGGCGAACAAGAATAAGATCAAAATCTTCTTCAAATCAAGAAGACCCAAAAAGATCAAAGTCTTCTTCGAATTAATCGAAATCAAGTCCAAGTTTCGAAATACATATCCAAGCTCCGAAATCCAAGCATCAAACAAGTCAAGTTTCTCGACAAATCAAATTATCAACAAATCTCGAAGCCTAGGATTCAAGCCACGTGGCTCCTCGTCTTCAAAGATCCAGATCATTAATCAGAGGATCTTTGTAATTTTGCAATTACAAGAAGATTCCTATTTATTTGTATTTTTTTCAAAAATACAATTTGTAATGATTTCTGTATTTTTAATACGCGAAATCCGTCGTACAAAAACACCTGAAACGTGATAACATCGATTCCAAGCGAAATTCTCTAAAAAGAAAAATGGAGCAAATAAGGAAGATAGTCTAATTTATGAAGCGTATATTTTTGGAGACCATATCGATATAACTAATTACAAAATCATAGAAGAGATTCAAGTATTTGAACTATTGAAAGTAAATATATCATAATACGTTATATCGTTATTATAAAAGAAATGGAATTGAAAAAGAAAAAAGTTGTCGACAATATTTTTGCATGTGATGTATCGCTTGATATTATGGATAGTGAGAAACCGAAATAAATTCGTTGAAGCGAAGTAAAGATTGGCCATTAAAAGACACAATCCTAATAAATTTGAATTTATTAGAGAAATCTGAGTTTTTGAACTTGCAATTCGAAAGATTGATAAAATCTTATATGAAAATGATAATGCCTGAAATCTATGACAAGACATTATGAATATACATCAATAAAAAATAGTCCAATAACTTGTATGAAAATGATACAAATAATATTTTACAACTCAAAGGAGATTATATCAAAGGGAACATAGCGAAACATATTTCTTCAAAATTATTGAATACACATGAGATTCAGAAGAATTACGACATTGATATTCAACAAATTCGTTCAAGTTATAATACGTTTGATTTTATTCACAGAAGTACTGTCGACATCTACATTCAAGAAATAGTTCGAGAGTTTGGAATGCGACGACTCAAAGATTTTTAGTAATCAACACAAGGGGAGTAGCTCTTTTTCCTTCACTTATGTTTTATCCCATTGAATTTTTCTAATAAGGTTTTAATGAGGTAACATTTATTTTTAATACTCCAAAATAACTATACTCTTTTTTCTTTGTTTGATATTTTTTTGTCCCATTGAATTTTTATATAACAAGATTTTAACGATGCAAAAATTCGTGTCATTCAAGGAGGAGTGTTGTAAATTATATGTTTATTAGTGAATGACTCGATACCTCAGCGGTCCTAATTTTTATTATCATTGTACCACTAATTCTTTCCTATAAATACGAGAATTTAATTCTTAATAAAACACACACACAAGTCTATAGACTTGTTTATTCTTCCATCTTTTTCTCTCTTTTCATAACAAATTTTAATTTATAAAGAAATTTTATACAAAAGTAATTTTTCATCTTATAAGTAATTTTTTAATTATAATATAACTTTTTTGCTTATATATAATTTTTTTAGTTAATATATTTTTATTTATAAGTTAGTTTTGAACAAAATATATTTATTGTAAATAATTATTTTATAAAATGTAAAATTAGGAAAAAAATATGAAAAAATTCAAAATCTCAATTTATTAGGTTGAAAGAATCAGTCAAAATGACACTAAATCAATTTTGGATGATTTGTAAGCTATCCAAAATCGATGCCCCAAAAAATTAGTAAACATTGATTTTTCAAATCCCTCGTAAATCGATGAAAAAAAATACTCTCAAACAGACCCTAGGAGTTAACATCATGGTTGCGTGTTAGTATCTTCTCCTCTTCTATCTATTTATTTGTTAACTTTTCTTAAAAAAAAAAAAATTGAATTAGACAAACCCTCCAATAAGTTAACAGGCGCATTGACTAGTTGAGTTGGGCATGGAAATCGGTGTGTCAATTCGAGTATTTCAATATTTGGAATTACCATTATATTTCGTAAATAGAACCAAACCAAAACTTAAATCGTTGGTTCCAATTGAGTTTGTACCCATAACATTTTTTATACTCTATTAATAAACATTTCCATATAGGACATGCTGATATGTATACCTAATAACAATATTTGTGTAAGGGATACAAATTCAGTTAAGAAATCCACATGCTTCAAAATAGTGAAGACTAAAGATCAAGAAAGAGAGGAGAAAATTGAAACATCAAAAATTACATTACAATTTATGAACAATTGATTTATTTTTTTAATAAATTTTATTTGATCCATCAGTAAGGCATGTTAGAGCCTATAATTTAACCACTAATAATACTTAAATTCTTTTACTCTCCAAACAAACTGAAGTAAAAAATTAATTGGATACATAAATATATAATATCAAAAAATTGCAGTCCACATATTGATATGAATACATTAAGGGTCCGTTTGATTGCAAATGTGGAAAATTGGTGGAAAGAAAATGTTTTATAGGGAATTGAATTGTCTAGAAATTGTTTTACTGAGAATTGTAATTAATTGTGTTTGATTGATATAATTTTTCATGGAAAATGTTGAAAGTTTGGTGTTTGTTTGGCTTCGTTTTTTATGAAAATTATTCATTAAAGTGATAATTTTTCCTACTATTGGGTCTAGAATTTGTTCCAATTGCAAAAAAAAAAAATAATAAATAAATTGAAAAATAAATTACCATACTAAATATCATTCGTTTGACTTTGTTTTGCATGAAAATTGTCAATAAAAGTGATAATTTTTTTTACCATTGTGCCTAGAATTTTTTCTATGCAAAAAAAAAAAAAAATCCAACCAACTTAGAAAATATTTTCCAACCAAAATATCAAGAATTTGTTTTCCTCCAAAAAGTGGAAAATTTGAAAAGTTGGAAATCATTTTCCCGGGAAAATTTTGCTGTTCAAACACTGNAAAAAAAAAAACCAACCAACCTAGAAAATATCTACCAACCAAAACATCAAGAATTTGTTTTCCTCCAAAAGGTGGAAAATTTAAAAAGCTGGAAAATATTTTTCCGGAAAAATTTTGCCTATCAAACACTGCTAAAGTTGGAAAGTGAAAATTTTTTTCCATTTTCCATGGAAAATAAACCCTATCAAACAGGGCATAAGTTCAATTATCATGCGTTATACAAAAAATTAAAAAATCACTTAAGATTTTAAATAATGCAATAAAATAAAATACTCGAATTACAAATAATGAACGCTTTGATTCATCAACTTACATAACATCTCTATTTCAAACTTCTTGATTAATAAAAAGTCCAAATTGTAAAAATTTTATGTATTAATCTATGAAATGCAACACATAAGGTGAGACAGAAAAAAAGTTGGTGTCAATATTTATTTACAAGATTTTGGACAAATTACTACACAAATTAGAGTTTTTAGGTTTTTATATTTTTTTACCCAACGTATAAATTATAAAAATAAAAAATTATATAAAAAATCGATTTCATTTAAGTATTCACGGTTTTGGTTCAAAAACCAAGAACCAATTCTCAATTCTCGATTTCGGTTCCAATTTTTTTTTTTTTTTTGGAATTGAAGAAGAACTTTCGATTTCAATTCCATTTCGATTCTAGAGGTTCGATATCGGTTTACATGTTCATGTCTAAGGTGATTGATTAATTGTGTCAGAAAACAAGGAGAAAAGCTCTGGAGAGGTCAGACAAATAACAAATTGATTAGGGACTCAATTGTAAAGTTTGGGGACCGAATGGGCAAATTAAAAGAATCGGATGCCTACGTAAAACCCTAAACCCTTGAATCACAATCAATCGGAAAAATAATGGGGAAGATTTCGTACCTAAGGCTAAAGGGAAGCCAGAATCTTCGGCTGCGCCTCCTGTTATCGACCCTTTCCTCTACTCCTATACTCATCGACGACATACGCGCCGACGCAACGTGGCCTGGTCTGCTTTCCCACGAGGTGTCACTCCTTCGCCTCCTCGAAAAGGTGTCCGACGATTGCCATGTCGAAATCAACGAAACAGGTACACCGTAACACTTTCTTCGTGTGTGTAATAAGGAATAGCCGCACCACTATTCCACAACCTATTGCTCTAGTACCAAGTTACAAGTTGGTTCTCTAGTTTTACTGAGTTACACACTTAGACTTGTCCAAATTTTTGTTAAATTGTTCGTGCTTCTTGTATGAATAATTTTTTGAAGCTGAGTTTTGATTCACAACTTGGTTGCCTTGAAATTCGAAGCCAGACATGTTTTAAAATGAAGATTAGGACAATATCCGCTAGTAGAAATTGATTGTTTAATTGTGAATTGAAGATGAGGTTGGGGATCAACTAGTTCTTTGGGGACCAATTTGTTAGTAAGGCAATAGGTTGAGATTAATAGGTGCAATTTACGTAATAATATAAGAGAGAGGCCTAAAGGTTTTCTTTAATGTGTTTAAGATTCTATGTTTTTGGTTAATTTGTGCTCAGGTACAAAACTCAAGTACAAGCCCGGAATAGTGATGGGTGGGAGAAATTTAGTACATGACTGCGGAGTGAGTCGATCCATTGGATATTTCTTGGAGCCATTGATTGTACTGGGCTTGTTTGGGAAGAAACCCCTTACAATTAGACTCAAAGGTACGATCTTTGATTGCCAATTTATTATCTTTATGAATGACTATCAGTATTTTGAGCAGTTCCTTTGTTGATAAAATTTTTTAAGCTACTTCAATAAGAAATACTTTTGATGAATAAAAAGTTAAAAGGTAGGATTTGGAAAATTCAGCTTTTTTGATGTGTGCCAATTGTTCTAGGTCTGTTGCTATATTCAAGGCAGCAGAAAATATGCATATGAAGAAATAATTAATTACATTTAAATATGTTAGAAGATCATAGGCAAGATCTATCTGCAGAAGGAACTTACTATTTTTTAGATGTGCGTTGAAAGGTCATACTTGCATTTTGCTGATTCATCTGCTAATTGAAAATTTTCTGGTATTATGTATCTGTATTGCTATGTACATTGGTGTATATTTGTTAAATCTAGTGAAGAAAACTTGTGTGGACTATCCATTCCTATGTAGCTATATGTTGATCGAGATGGAACAAATGATTGATGGATGCCATGCTTTGGCTTGTCTTGTTTTTAGCCAAATTCAATTTATATTTTATATTTTAATAGATGGCTGATTCCTAACAATCTAATCAAACTTAATGAAGTAACAGGTTAAGCTTACGACTCTTATTTATGAGTTCCATGCTTTAAACCAATTTCAGATTGTAGTTATGTTTGAGTACTATAAATCTTTTCTGCTGCAAGTAATTTCCAGGAGGAAACTGGATATTCTGAAACCTTTTTGAGTCTCTACTTTCTTATATCTGTGTTAAGTGGATCCATTTAGTGAGGGTCAAGTAACCACGTTGAGCACTCAACACTTGGACTAACCTATGGTATGGTATTCCGGTACTTTATTTTAGGTGTAAAATCTCAAATTTTGGTAAACCTGGTATCTGAATGAACATCCATGGCCAGGTTCTCTGGGCGAGTCCATGTAAAATAGGCTTATATAAAAGTAAACTGTGATCCTAGAAATTGGGTATTTCTCACTTTCCAGTTGGTGTTGATCTAGGTTGGACTTGTGGATTTACTAAAATTTAGGAATCATGGCTTTTAATATAAAAATATGGACGTACAATGCATAAATTTAGTAAAGTTAATCTTTAGGATGTCATGAGGATTTGTTTCATGGAAGAATGCTTGCTATAACTTAAAATTGCATTAGTGGAGATGCATCTTGCTACTTTCTTTGTAAGCATTATCCATGGTGTAGTTCCTGGCTGTTTCATGCATCAGAGTTGTGTCCTCTTAGGCAGTATTGGAGACAAACGAGGTGTTACATCGAGTATCTTCTATTGTCCAACGTGAACATGGGGTATGACTTTGACATCGTATCCAATGTTTCGGAGTTGCATAGAGGAGAAAAATCTGAATAAGAAGTATGCATATATTCTTTGTTTACTTAAGCAAGCAGGACTTTTGTTAACTTCTGTGAACAAAAATAAGACATTACAAAAAAATATGTTTAGTCACTCACAAGTCAATATATGGTTTGGCAAAGTAATAACAGCACCTAAATAAATCATCATTTGCCACCTACTGAGACTGCTTTGTTTTGCTCAACATTATCTATTATGTAAATTGCTATCATGGTCGAGGCAGCTGAAGCGTGAGCTTTATCTACAGTTGGCTGGATTTCCATCTTTAATTCTCTATTCAGGGATGTGCTATTGATTTCCAGTTTGGTTATTTATAAAATCAGATACGCTCAACTGTTTCTTCAGCAGAACTAAGGGGGTTGTTTGATAAAGTTTTTGATAAAAGGTTTAGTAGATTTTGATCAAAATTGATGAAATGTGCGATTGAAAAGTTGATAAAGGTTGTGGGTCTAATGAAATGTGTAATTAAAATTGATTATTGACTTTGACCTCAACTTTTTATTTGATAAAGGTTGTGGGTCTAATGAAATGTGTAAGTAAAATTGATTATTGACTTTGGCCTCGACTTTTTAGCAACTTTTTTAGGTATCCCAAACAAGCACTAAGCTAGATTTAATTTGTTCGAATGTGAACTGAACCAAAACAAACTTGAATCTAAAATCCGATAAAATTTCCAGCGCGAGCCAAAATTGCAGTAGTTAAATGCAAATTAAACAATAAAAAAAAACTAAAATAAATCAGTACCTGTGCTCTTTCACTAGCAATGCATCTTCTTTCATATACAGCATCACGTTTTGCATCTATTTTTGGTGGCCGACTGTGTTGGACTTGCAGAGACCTAGGAAGTCCTATAAACATAATATTTATTAGGTTTGAGATGGGTGTTCAGTGATATAGAAAGAACTATGGTCCATCTTGGGTTAGGTTGTAAATGCTTAAAAAGACAAGTGATCCAGAGGTTCCAGTGTCTCTAAATCTCGAGTCAATGGTCTCAAATCACATGACAAGCTCTGTACCATTAGCAAGTAGGAAAGCTAAAATTTTATATTTATCTGGTTTTTAGTTCAGTTCTGCTTGACTCTTCCGTAACTGACACTGATTTGAAAACCAATATTTACAAAACAAAAAGCTCATAGGACTTGAGATATTGATCTATTGCTAATTCAGTTCAGTTTAAATAGATTTTTGTTCAGAAACCAAATTCTACAGTTGCTACCTCTATGCATTCTTTGTATATAGTTATACAACGGAATGCTTGTTGCAACCTTGACAGTTGTTATTTAAACTGCCTGCCCCTTTCAGGTATTACAAATGATTCCAAGGACCCCTCAGTTGATACATTTAAATCTGCTACTTTACCCATGTTGAAGCGTTTTGGAGTACCTCCAGGACTCGAACTGAAAATTGAAAGTCGAGGTGTCCCTCCCCATGGTGGTGGAGAAATTATCCTGTCGATTCCCATTGTCCAAGATAGTCTAAAGGTAAGTACTCTCACATTATTAGCCCCCCCCCCCCCCCCCC
>CAIGRP010076213.1:0-18353 GCA_903798385.1 Fraxinus cuspidata | reverse complement strand
GCGGTATTAAAAAAAAAAAAAATATATATATATATATATATATAAAATAATAATAATAAAATAATAGCACAAACATTATACTAAGCGTGCCATAACATTGTACATGGCTTCAGTAAGATACCCACCATCCCAAGTAAGGTGCTTAGAAAGGTTATCACAAGCAGTCGCGGGAGGCGATCCACATGGGAAAAGCACGTTGAAGTTATAGGTTCCATCGTTGGATCCACGGTAGGCTTTGAATCTGAATCTCTCATCGAAGCCATACTCATCGGGATTTTGCAACACATGCTGGAAGGCATTCCAGTAGTCTGCATATACAATGATAGCTTGAGGGAACTTTTCCCGAAGCTCATTCAACTTGGCTTGGAGAATTGTGTAGTGAGTGTAAATTCTGTTGTTCACCCTCGCCACACACCCCCATATTGTCTCTATCGTTCTGGGGAGCCATTGCCATGGACAATGTAAGGCAGCCTGTAGGGTGCAAGCCTTGAACAAAGATATACTTTACAACATACCCTTATTCACCAATGCCTGTCAACAAAGATGAGGCCGGTTAAGAATTCTCAAATTTACACGCACTGCATAAAAATTGTAATGATCATCCTAAACAGAAGGAAAATCTAAAGTCAATCTGCAGTCGAAGGGACAAATAATTAGGATTCACACAATCCAAATATTTACTTGTTAAAAATCATGAATGACATTGTTTGTGGTAAGTTTTTGAATGATTTTGGTTGGCACAGAAGATTTGGAGCTATATGCATAGTCATTTTAAAAAATGGGGCAACCCAGCCCAGTGCAAGCATCTGATTGCACTAGGCCTAAACTGGGTCCGCCCATGTGTGGAGGCTTGATTTTGAAAGTGGTATATGGTTGGTGGGATAAACTACAGGTTTTCAAGTGATAGTGGTTTGGTGGTACAATAATGGTGACTAGACTTGGTATTGACACTATAAGTGTAACATAGTATGATATAAATAATGACGGTGACAATGGCATAACACTAAATGGTACAAATGGGGATTACAGCTTCTGTGTTATAAATTACAAAATAATGGTGGCGACAATAGTACCCACGTAAATTCAAGTGTTACAAGCATAACAATATTTGTTATAATTAATAGCTAAGTGGTGCTAACGATGGTGGCTTTGTAACAATGTGTAACACATTGTTGCAAACTATAGTGTAAAAAACAAAAACGAAAAATGAAAAAAAAACGAAAGAAAGAAAGAAAGAAATAATAATATGAAGAAGAAAATTCTTTATTTTGGTAATGAAAAAAGAAGGCAGTGCTTTGAGAAATTATTTGAATTTTTAGTTTAATTGTAAAGTCCCATAAACTGGTTCAGTCAATGAGTCTTTTTGGATGCATTACTAGGAACTATGTTTTGCATACATGGTAATCTTTAAAGCATACATCCACAAATAGATGGGTGAAGAAGAATTGCATAATGCAACATCTAACAATTTTCATTAAAGTGTGATTATATTTTTTGCTACACCATTGTGTGTATATCTAGCATAGTGTATTGAGGACATATCTCACTTCTTTCAATAAATCTAGCAAATGGATCAAGTTGTTGTCTAGTTTCATCATATTTTCTAAAATATTCACCACTTTTGTGATATATGTTGACTTTCGCCTTCGTATTTAATTGTCGTTCAACTTCATTAATAAAGATTTCTAAAGCAATTATTGCTTGAAACTTTACATGCAATAAATAGACGTAATCATAATAATCTTATGAAATCTATAAATGTTCGGTATCACAAACAAGTAATATAATGATGAATAAAGTATCGTTCCCACGATGACTACGTATTTAGTCTAGAATCAATTAATATTAACTTTAATAGCCAATTATGTATGAAGAGTTTATCTAAATTAATTATTCTATTGATCCAATTAAGAAGGCTTTTTTGTAAAACTATGTGAGATGGTTACTAAGACTTTAATTTGTTTTAATGTAATTCAATAGCAAGACAATATGTATTCATTCTTGTTAATCAATGTTCCTAAATTGATTAATAGTATCTCGCGATAACAATTAAATATATATCTTCTCATGTGACATTCCTATATCTTTATAAAATATATGAATATGAAAGCATGTATAAAAAATGATAGAACATATAGAAAGCATGCAAAAAAAAAAAAATGGTATATCTATATCCCCTATCGAACTTTATAATATTGGTTTTTATAAGTACAATATATCACATTGTCTCTCTCAATAACAATAAAATTCATAAAACATTCTAATCAGTGGCCAACTAATTGAAAAGTGTTGTGATTTGAGAAACAATAATAATGATGAAGAATATGAAATAAGAACATAGATTTAAGTGGTTCGGCGATGTGCCTATATCCACGGGAGTGAAGCATGCTTGAACTTATTCGTGATAGCAGGTTTTGTCAACATATTTGCTCCCGTGTAAACTTTCTCAAATAATAGTTCATCAGAAGAAACCAATTCCCCGATTTCAACTGAACTCCGCTTTGTTGAATACCCAGCTCCTTGATCATTCATGTAAGCCACAAAACTTGCTTGGCAACCTTAACCACGGCCATATACTCTGTCTCAGTCATAGATAGTACAATCAAAGACTGAATCATGGACCTCCAACAAATAGGTCCAATTGCCAGAGTGAATATATAACCATAGTCGATCTCCTATCATCCAAATCTCCTGCATAATTTGAATTCACATATCCTACAACTAAAGGATCATTTTGTTGCCCACTAAACATGATATCATAGTCTATAGTACCCTTCAAGTATCTGAAAAATCAACTTTATTTTCCCAATGCTATCACTCTGGACTTGCCAAAAACTTGCTCACCACACTAACAACTTGTGCCTAATTCGATCTTGTACAAACCATTGCGTACATCAGACACCCCACTACACTAGCATATGGAACATTTGAGCATACATCGAGCGCTAGAAAATTTAAAATGATTTGCTAGACGTTTCTTTACGTCCATCTGCTCCAATTGCACTTCCAAATGTCCTACTAAAGCCAGCACTGCCCTTATGGAAGTATGCCTAACCACATGGGAGAAAATCTCATCATAGTCAACACCTTTCTTCTGTGAGTAACCCCTTGCTACTAGACAAGCCTTGAACTTTTCCTCTTCCTTTTGTGATAATGTTTATTTCTTTTTATATACCCATTTGCATCATATTGCATTCTTTTCCTTTGGAAGCTCCACCGATTCTCATGTTTGATTCTCATACAGAGACTCCATTTCCTCTACCATAGCACTCATCCATATACTCTTTTCTTGATTGGGTAAAGCCTCCTGAAGTGTAGTAAGATCCCCATTACTAATAATAAGTTTAGAAGAAACCAAATCTTCAAACTATTGGTGCGTCTGGGTTTGTCTGTAGCTATACTCTAATATTCCTAATCTCTGAGCTACAACTCTCTACATTTTGCACATTATCCTCTATAGGATGGGTCTCTAGCTCCACTTGTAGCACAAGATCATTGCTGCTGCAATTTTCAGATAAATGTTTCTCTTCTTCTTGGATAGCTGTAACATGAATTTCTCATAAAAAAATCACATCTCTATTGATCATCACTTTGTTTGCCTTTGGATCCCTGAGTTTGAACCCTTTCGTCCCCGTTTCTGATACCGCAGAAAAGTACACTATCTAGACATCACATCGAGTTTCGATCTTTCCTCACTAGAAACACGCATGTAGGCTGAACATCCAAACACTGTCAAACCAGAGTAGTCTACTACGCTGCATGTCCTTATCTCCTCTGTCACCTTTTGATGTAGTGCTACTCTAGGTGACCTATTAATCAAGAAACATGACATACTGCTTCCACCTAGAAGTTCTTTGCAAGCCCTAGATTTAAGCTGAGATATCTCGCTCTTTCTTTTATTGTCATGTTCATCCTTTTCGCTACGTCATTTCGCTCTGATATCTTGCATATTGTAAAATGTCTCTTAATCCCATTATGCTCACAAAACTCCAAGAAATTCGAATTTGTGTACTCAGCGCCATTATTTGACCTGAAGCATTTAATCTTCTTCCCTGTTTGGTTTTCTACTTCACCTTTCCACAACATAAACTTGGCAAATGTTTCAGATTTGTGCCACGTGAAGTGCACACAAACCTTTCTTGAGTAATCGTCAATAAAACTCAAAAAATACACATGTCCTCCTCGTAATGCTACCCTTACTAGCCCTCAAACATCTATATGAACATAGTCAAGAATCCCCTCTTTCTTATGTGTGGTTGTCTTAAATTGTACCATATTTTGTTTCCTAATAACACAATACTTGCAGAAATCAAGTTTGAATGTTTTGATACCTTTCAAAATATTTTTCTTATTAAACTCCACTATATCACGCTCACTCGTATGACCCAATCACATATGCCACAATACTGTAGTTTCTGACCCATGCTTTACAATAGCAGCTCCACCTACAACTGTAGTTCCCAACAACTTGTAAATTTCCTACATGTTTCTACCTCCTCATCACTGTTAGAACACATTTACTCTACATTACTCCACTTTCAGACATATAACTCAACCCCTTTGAGTCTAAAGTACACAATGAAATCAAATTCTTCATCAAATTTGGCACATGTCTAACATGACATAATATTCTAACAACACCATCAAACATTGTAATTTCGATATTCTCAATTCCAACAATTCTACAAGATGCATTATTCCTTATCATAACATAACCAGAATTTACTAACACGTAAGTGTCAAACCAATCTTTATTTCATGTCAAGTGATAAGAACATGCTAAATCAAAAATTCAAGCATCTGTGAGATGATCCAAACCGGATTATGGATAAATTGAGAAGAAGAAAAATGATCTTGAACTCCCGAATATTTCCAACGATTTATTGATGAATCTCCAATTGTGCCTTTTATTCTTTACCTAAGGATCAATGTTGAATCTTCAATTTGTAGAAATCTTGTAATTGCCATTTAATGTTCGCAAGAGTAATTGAATTTTCCTCTTTTGATGATGGTAATTTATGTATATTGGAATGTGAGGGGTGTCTTGAAGTCTTTGACCACGTTCTGTATTTATATGCCTTGAAAATTAGGTTGAAATCCTGTAGAAATTGGCTTCCAAGTAATATTTGAATCAAAATAGGAAAACAGTCTCGTCATCCAGATTTTATATGACCTGTGTGCACCGTAGCCTTGTTTAGCTCTCGAGTTGTCATCAACAATGGCGCGCGCCACTTTACTTTTTATCAATGTGGGTTTTGGTCCTCAACTTTGATTCTTAATTCCTTGAAGTCCTTTTTCGTGCAATTTCCATCCTTTAACTTCCATTTGCAACCAATTGAATTCGTATAATATTCAATTATCGTCTTGTGATTCAAATCAACAATTGGAAAGTTGAAATTTGGTCACCATACGATTTCGCCCTTTTATTGTTTTCCATTAATTTATTTCACTTTCACGTACATTCATTGAATTTCAACTTATAAATGAAACATACAATAAATTGAGCTTTAATTAATTTAAAAAACTACAAAATGCATATATTTTAAGACCCTGATAAGTGTAAAAATTACACCTATCATATAACATGAAATGTCATCAATAAAGATGATAAGCATTTTTTTCCAAAAGATGGAACATAAAAAAGGTCAATTTACATCTCAGTATATTATTTTAAGAGTATCTTCAAGTGATTCTTTATTTTTAAAGGGTGTATTTTGTAATTTAAAGAGCGTTTATAAATTTAAAAAGTAAAAAATCTGAATATTCCAATAACTTCTTTATTTTTAACAATTAGCATCTAATTTTCTCCCTTTTTAAAGAGTTTTTGAGGGAAATAATTTTTGGAATAGTGATTTTTTAATAAATGTAGAGTTAAAAAATTTTGGGTTAACGTGCAAAATATTTTATTGTGTGAATGTGTGGTTGAAAATGAGTTTGAGAAAATATAGTTTTGAAAAAAATAGGGAGAAAAATAGAGGTTTAATTATACTATTCCCAATATATATTTATTATTTTTTCTATCTTTTATTTTTGCTAGCTTTCTGTCAAATTATTATATTATCGTCCTCCATTTTCTTTGTATATACTATTTAATTGGGTCAATGTATGGAACACTAAAAGTTGGAATATTTTGAATGCATTTAACTATAGAGTGTGAATTTGACTCTCCACATGGTCAAATTCACTCTATGTTTTAAAATATTAATTTGAAATGTTTCGTGGAACATAATTTAAGGGTTGAATTTTTAAAATAAAGAATATTTCATTTTTAAAGAGTTTTTTTGGAGATTTTTTAAGAACGTGTGTGGCTCATTTAGTTGTATATTTGGTTTATGTTCCCTTAATATCATCTACGCACACTCCAGTAAAATCCAAGTTAGGAAGGATTTCATTGTTTACTAATCTTTTTATCTTTTCCTTGGATATATGACCCAAATATTTTTACAATAAGTTAGCAAGACGTTCGTTCACACAATCACATTTAGTACCAACATTATGATACAAGGTTATAAGAGTCTCACAAAAAAAAAAATTATCAAAATTTAACTTATATAGGTATCTAAAGAATACCATAACCAATAAGATTATTTTGTTCAAATAAACTGAAACATTCATTGCAAGACTTAAAGTAACATCCAACATAATCAAGCTTTGATAAAGAAACTAACTTACGAGAAATAAAAGGTACGTAAAGAATTTGAAACATATCTAAATGGTGTCTAATATCTAAAATCAAACAATAAGTTTCGATAGCTTCAATTGGGGCTTTGACTCGATTTTCCATTGAGGACAAATTTTCATTTGAATTTATGGTCTGGGGTAGAACGAAATCCCTATATCATATTGGGAACGTAAGTGTTACATGAAAAATCAATCAACAAAGTGTTATTAGGAACTTCTGCCAAGTTATATTATAAATATACATAAGCATTAAACTTATCTTTGTTTTTGGAAACATGCCTTGTGCTTTAGTCAACTTATCTGATAGTGTCCAGAATTGCAACTAAATTGACAGATATCTTTTTTATGTTCCTTATTGTGGATATAGGCAAAAGACTCATTTATCTTTAGTAGTCCTTGCTTGATGTCATTTTCAAACTTTTTTTATATTTCTTTCCAGCCTTTGATGACTTACGAAATAAATAGATTGAGCTCTCCATTTTATCTAAAATGCATTTTTTTTATCTCATCTTTTTAACTAAAAATTCTCTAACAAATTAATATTACGCGTAAATCTAAAATTTTTCTTTCTTTTTTAATCGCACATTCTTAAAAGAAATATTATTCTAAAATACATTTTTCCTCAAAATCTCATTAGAATTGAGCCCAAACAAGGACTACATTTGCCCTTCAAGTTATTTTTCATTTAAAATGGACCATAAATATGAGGTTATTAGTTGATAATAAACTGTATCAGGAAGTTCTCATCTACAGCCATTCCAAGAGTCTTATGTCTTGGAGAAATATTAGACCTCTCAATGACATCCTCATCCATGGTAAGAGAATTTCATGGTGGCTAACTTTCAAATTAGTGTGCCAACAAATGATTTATTAGCCATTTGGGATTGATCTTTCACAAACTTCATGTATTTCTTAGCATTTTCAACTTTGAGAATAGTAGACCTGAATATTCTTTGCTAAAGTCATTAGTATAAACATTAGGCTCAATCTATTTGATTTTTCTCAAACCTTATGGAAATATATTTCATGAGCACTGCTTCCATCAATTAGATTGGCAAGTTTCTTTACTTTAAGTGCCAAGTCTAGTTTAGAACTACTACATGCAACTGGATTTGTTCGCATTAGTCAAAGAAATTGAACTTATTGAACAGTGGAACAAATGAAGCATGCAAATATAGAGAAACATGAAAAAATACTACAAAACATAAAGTACTCGTACATTAATACTTTAGTTTTTAACTTAAACATTTACATTAGATGCAGATCACATAATAATACATGTATATCGAAGTTCTTCTTAAGGTTATAAACAATATCATATCATAATAAACATAACTGCTAATCTATACACTCTAATCATATATGTTTTTTTTTTTTAATCTTTGGATATACAAAACATATCTAACTAAGCATATCAAGTAATCATGGTCATGTTCAAGAATTAATAAAATCAACCGACGTACCTTTGGACGATCCTTAACAATGATCTTGAGCGTCAATATACTCATGAACCATTAGTCATAATGTTATTTCATTTATTAACAATGCTACAGGTACATACAGATTTGCTAAATGGAGTTACGAGATGCCACATGACAATATTTCATTAGAGTTTGGACAAAAATCAAAGTTAAATCAATCAACAAAGTGATGTCATCCCAGTACCTATAAACTGTCGTATACAGTTCATAGGTACAAACAACTTTATTTTTCTGTTAGAAGTATCTGTCTATTACGAGTAACTCATACCAAATGGCAAAACCATAAGATTCTATCACGTGACTAACAAACAACAATATAAAGATTGATAACATAAATTTTAGCTCCTGTTTGGTAGAGCTTAAAATCAAGATTTTGATCTAAATTGAAGTCAACCATTTTGGTAGAGTTTAAAATCAAGATTTTGATCTAATTGAAGTCAACAATTAATTTTAACCACATTTTATGGGACCCACAACTTTTCAATCACACATTTCATCAATTTTTATCAAAATATACTAAAAATCTGATTTTAATCCCTATCAAACAAGGCTTAATGTTCATAACTATAATTTTTCTAAATAATTTATTGCAAATAATATAAATATTTTTAGGTTTTGTGACAAAAATTCTATATGATTTAGAAGTTTGTTGCATGAAGAAAGGTTATTTAATCTTGGTTTAGAAGTCTTGGGTGATTGGATTCATGTGATTTGGGATTTGCCTTGGGTTTGTAGAGTTGAAGTTTGTTGCATGAAGGAAACTTATTTAATCTTGGTTTAGAAGTCTTGGTTGATTGGATTCCATGTGGTTTGAGATTTGGTTGATTTGAGGAAGTCTAAGGTACTTGGGTTTGTAAAGTCCTAAGGTGTAGAAATCAAATTTCAATAATAATTAAGAGTTTGGCTTGAAAAGAAACTCTTGAATGACAAAAAGCATGTTTAGGAATGTTAACTCGAGAGCTAGCGCATGAGCGCTAGGTGTAGCGCCTAGGTACTACCCGCCTAAGCGCTGCAACAATAACTTGATCACGATTTTTCCATTTTATTCGGATTTTGAGACTTCTTTTTCATCTTGGACTTCACAACTTCGAGATTTAGCTTCTACAAGTACTCCACAAAGTATGGCACTCAATAAGGGTGAAAGGCAAGACTCACGAGAGATTATAACAATTAGATCATTGTTATATGCATTAGAAATAAGAGAGAATTGTTTAAATTAGATTGAGATGATCAAATTTTATAAGACAATTGTTTGTTTCATGATATAATAAATTCATTTCTTCACAATTTTCTTGATTGTTGTGTGATCCATTAAATTTCATATTGTTCATAATTGTTCGCTTTTAATTATTTGACCGATTTCTCAACAAGTGATATCAAAACATTTTTTATATCGGATTGGTTCATATCAAGCGTTATCAGAGCCAAGGGTTTTTTGCCTGTTTCTTAGGAGGTCCAAATTGATTATTAAAGCTAAGTTGGAACAAGTTCGATGGTTCAGAGATGACAACTTTGAAATTTCGCTTTTGGATCGCAATATTAGATTTTCATTATGGCAAATCAAGATGCAAGTGGTTCTTGCTCAATTGGATCTTGATGATGCTTTAGTTAAGAATGATGAGCGACTTCTTGTGGTGGTAGTGGTGGAGGGAGAGGGAGAGGGAGAGGGAGAGGAGAGAGAAAGAGTCTTTATTTTTATTTTTGATTATTTTTAATATTTTAATAATTTATTTGCACTTTTTAAAAAAAATTGAGGAGTAATATTGCAATTTGTTCTTTATTTTTCTTCTCTTTCCTTTTGTTTTATTTAAATAGAATGGTATATTGGTCATTTTACGTCAAAACGGTGAAAAATGATATTTTTCGCAAAGAAACGTTGAAATAAGGACGAAAATGAAAAAAAAAGAAACGTAGGACTTTTTCCGCAAGAAGTGCCNGAATAAGATTGCAATTTGTTCTTTATTTTTCTTTTCTTTTTTTGTTTTATTTAAAGAGAATGATATATTGGTCATTTTACGTTAAAAATTGTAAAAATGATGTTTTCTGCAATGAAAGATTGAAATAAGGACAAAAATGCAAAAAAATGAAACATATGGACGTTTTCCGCGAGAAGTGCCAAACGTATGGACGTTTAGTGCTATTAAGCCTATTATTTTCATTTCTCTGCAATGTAAAAATATTTATCAAAATTATTCTTCTTTGTTCTCTAAAATTTATTTTAGCTTTCTGGAAAAATAAATTTTATGCAGTTTTTTTTGTATACGAAGTCACCATATAAAAATTTATCTAATTTAAAAGTACACCTTTACCGTATCAATAGTTCATAGAAACTACTACTTATGTGCAACGCATGTCGCAGTTTTTTATAATATATAAGAGATAAAATAGTGAGAGAATATCAAAATATAGTAGAAAAGAAAATACAAAACAGGGCCGTTATATTTTTTTCACGGATCAACAAAATCAATAAATTCTAGCAACCTCCTCTGAATATTTGGAGAAAAATAATTAAGGAATACTTGTATTTACAAAAATCTTAATTAATCCATTACAATTAACTACTTAAATTGTGGCGTAGGTTCTTTTTTAATCTTCTTATATCATTCTCTAATTTGCTTCTGTAGGAGACTTGTTGGCTTCATCATCGTCAAGAGATTCAACAAAGGACTCCAATTTATCCTCAGCTTCTTGAACCTGCAAGTTTAACTTGTAGTCATTAAATGTTTCATGTAAGTTAAACCTAGGAGCCCAAGAGGGCCATAAACTGTGAAAAAAAATTAGAGCTCAAAAGAAGAAATAGAAAAAGGAAATGGAATATGCCCGGTTTGGTGTGGCTAAAAATCAAATTTTGATAAATTTTGGTAAAAATTGATGAAATATGTGGTTCAAGAATTGTTGATCTTAAGAAATGTACGATTAAAATTAAATTTTAATCTACAATTTATGCATATTAAATAAGGGTTACATATCATTGTCATTTGATAGAACTTCAATATTAGGGTTGTACAGTGAATAACTTGCATGGGGTGAAACATTGTAAAGGTCACAATTTTTTGTTTTGCTTAATCAAATTCATTCCATCTAACTCTAATAGCCTAATAAACGGAAAAAATTAACACGGATGATAATAGCATAAAGATAAATATAATGTGGATACAAATCATCAAATATGATGTCAATATTTAAGTTACCAAACTAAAAAATTAAGAAAAGTGATTTAGAACTTGTTCGGGCTTTTTTGACAATTTTTTTTTTCAAAATCATTTTTAATCACACATTTTATGGGACTCGTGATTTTTCAATACTTTTTAACCATACATCCTAGAAATAATTATTTTTCACTTAAAAAAATTTCTCCAATAGCTTGCAGAAAAAAAATTAATTTAATGACTAAACATTGACAAATTAAGAGTTGAAAATAATGCTTAAATTCTACGATTTTCAAAAGTTTCCTGCAAGTCGCATGTGCAACTTAAAATTTAATAATAATATACAATGGCAACTATCTTTTTTCCTAGGAAGTCACATGTGCAACTTGGTACTTCTTTAATGCTAATTAAGGTTGTTTAAAATTATTGAGTCAAGTTTAGAACAAAAATAATGTTTTATAATAAATAAATAAATTAGGTATACCTTGTCGATTAGATCTCCAATTGAATCAGCATTCTTAGCTGTTTTTTCGGCCATATCATCAATATGATTTACCAAATTTTTAAGTTGTCCTTCAGGAAGATCATCCATTATATCATCTGCGATTTTATCAACTTCTTCCGCCACTTTTTCCACCACTTCCACTATTTGTTCCACTTGTTCCACGGCATTTTCAATTCTATCTGTACATTCCAAGTTTAGCGAAAAGTTAAAACGATTAATTAAAAGTTCATGTAACAATAAAGAACAACAATGTGAACTCTCATGTGCAAACCATTCAAAGATTTGACACGTAAAGTTTATATAAAAACGTTGTAACGAAATTTTAAGGTTTCGTCGTTCTTAATTCTACATTCAACTAACTCATATTAAAGTTTAGACATTTCAATAATTATATATGTAATTTTATATGGTACAAAAATGTACTGAGAAAGGAGTTCATAAAGGAGAAAGGATTTTTGCGGATTCTTACTTTTAAGTACCCACAATGGACCCAATTTGTGAGTGAAAAAGGGTAAAACTATTGATACCACCATTCCCAGAATCCAGCTCCTACTGAATGGAGAAATTTAGATGAAATATTTGTATTAATTAGACCATCTAATTAGATCGAAGAAAAATATAATTGGATTTACTGTTTTCATACATGAAATTTAACTTACATGGAGTTTGAAGGTGGTCCAGAAGGGGAGGGAACTCCTGGTACACTGCTAGCATAAACGACGAAGTTCCTGAAACGAAACAAAATAGTATCATTAGATACGATTAAGAAAGAAAGAAAGAAAAAGTTAAAATCTCGCCTACTCGATCTAGTCCAGTATTGCGTGACCTTAAGGAGATTCCGTGCACACAAATCCAATACTGTGTACCAAATAGTCTCAAAGGAGCCCACATGATCTAATTGAACATAAACGGGACGAGGTTATCCGAAATCTGAAAAATGCTTACCTTGTGTTTTTGTTACTGCATTGCACTAAACTGTTGCTCCAAAAACAGCTTGGATCTTTCTGTTTTGAGAAACCCAACTTAGAAATGGGATTCCAAGACAAAGTCTGAACCTTAGAATAAGGCCTAATATGGAGGCCACTTGAACTGGATCCAACAATAAAGCTTGCCATTGACATGACTTTCTGCAGGTTAATTGATAAGTCTAATAAATAAAGAATATATTTTGTAAAGCTTGTAATGAAACCCTAAAAGTTGTAGTTGCAAATGTTAATTCTGAGTACTCAACAAGGCTGTATATATAGGAAATAAATAGTCACCTTCTTGGAAAAGAGTGAAAACTTTAGTCAAACATGCCCTTGAATTAGAAACAGTCAAAAATGCCAACCTGGTCCACTGGGTGATTATAATTTAAAAATTACTTATAGATATAACAATGATAAATTTAACCACGCGTATTTCTTTTTATCTTTAATTCTATATATCTTGTCACGTTTCATCAATGTTATAAGCATATTTTTAATATACAGTATAAAAAGACTTTGATATAATTCTTGTATCATGACTTCTAGGCATGGTTTGAATTTCAAGGAAATTTCGATAGTGCCAATGATATTTTATTTTTGGTGTTGATGTTAATAATTTCTTGATGCCTTCATCTATACTTAACGTATATTGTTTTTAAACACTATAATCATGCTTTATCAACTTCTACCTAACACATGTATACAGGATTTGACCTTGTATTTTCCATGGAAAACGTTGTACAATTTAAAATCTTTGCGTATCATTAGTTGTTGGCATTTGAAAGAATCACTTAATTAGTGATTAAAACGTGAAGTGTGATCATGCGAAATCATGGCCGGTCCTGAGAATTATGAGGTTATAGACGATAAATTGTTACACAATTCGTAAATATAAACAAAATGAACATTTCTAAAATAAATAACTTATTTTTAACTTCGTAAAAATTAATTTATAAATTTAAAGAAACTTTGTAACCTTACGAAAAAACAAAGGGAATATTTTTTTAATTTTTTTTTTTTTTTTGTATCGACTCTTTTTTAGATTTTGGTGGATAGAAAAAAAAACGATATAGCACAAGGTAATAATTTAATTGTCTGTTCATTTTATTCCTTAAGTGTCCAAGTACTTAGAGCCTCTTATTTAATCTTATTTTGTTGTTATTTTTTAAAAGACTAAATGACCCAACTCAAAGAATTATAAAGAAAAACATTTATTAGGTTATAGGAATTTTTTTCTTTTTTATAGGCCCTTCAGATCTTGAGGTCCAAAGCAATTACCTAATTTGCCTTGGGCCAGGGCCAGGGTCGGGCTTGTGCAAAATGTTGGAATGGAAACGAACGTAATTATATGACACAATATGAAGTAAGGATTACAACACAAGAAAAATACAAGAAATTGGCAAAGGTACGCAGAATTTATTATAAATGAGAAAAAATTACAAAGATTGTGTGTTTTTACATGTAAAATATTAATAATAGCCCTAAACATGAAAATAACATCAAAAAATGCGTGAAATAGAGTAAACAGAATTTGGTCGAGTAACACCGGCGCTCAAGAGCAGTTCAACGATAAATAGGCGCCCATAGAGCTCAGGTGGAAAGCGGGCGACAATGCTCAGGCGCTGCACGTATGGTACTAAGGTGCTAAGTTTCGATAAAAACTTTTCCACCTCAGCGCTCTAGCGGCTAGTTAGCACTGACAGCTCCATTTTACCTCTTTGGTCCATATTTTGACATTCTCAAGGCCCATTTCAACAAATCCACGAATCCTAATGGAATTTGGGTCAAATTTTAATAAATCTCCATCTTGAACCAAATTTCAATACTATGAACAAACTCCAGTTAGAGACAAACTTCAGTGTAAGGCAAAAACTGAACTCTACAACAAGAACATCAACCAAACTCTCCAACGAAAAAAAAATCTCCACCTTTTCTATAAAATCCAATTAGGATAATTGAATCCAAATACTACCCAACAAAATTATCTCGGGCTCCTAACATTTGCTCGAATTACTACTACGAGCCACCAAATGACAAAATAAATCAATAATCACCAAACAGAACAAAACAAAACCACACCCTGAAATAGAATCAACACCGCAAAAATACTTTTATAGAAGGTTTTTTGCTAGATTCAATACCTTCAATCACATGTAAAGTATACGCAACTAAATTAGTTTCTCCGTACCTATGTGGATGCCTAATATTTTTTTGGGTCTGTCTCGATCAATTGAATACGATGACACTGCATGTGATGGCGGCAAAGTGACATTATCCATAATTTCAAAACTCAATTGAGTTGTATTCTTCAACATGGACCTCAAACCAAATTCCAACGATGCTATACCAAATGAATAGCCACCAAAGTACTAAACTTTTGCTGATTGATTTTCAATGATTCTGCACAATCTTGCAAGACATACAATAATTCACTGTCCCTCCAACTCAACGTGGTCACCTTTACAAACATTGAGGACTCCACATTCACTAATGAACTTGTACCATTTTGAATCAAGAGTAATCAAAAAGATAAGATTTTTCTTCAAATTTGGAACGTGTCTCACCACGTCAAGTGTTCTAACTGTCCCATCAAACATCTCAAATCTGACCCTTCCAATACCAGCTACCTTACAGGGTTCGTTGTTCCTTATAACCACGACAACTTTTGTGACTTTTTCATATGTTGAAAACGAATTTTGATTGTGATACATATGAAAAGTGTAAGCTGTATCAATAATTCAATTCTCATCAGGTTTGGAGACTTCGTAAAAAATAATCAAAATTTCTCCTTAAATAGTTCTTTACAACATAGGCTTGCTCTGAAATTTCTTATTTCCTTTCCTTTCTAATTTGCAACCAACTTTTCTTTATTCTGCAACTTGTAGCAATCTTTCTTAATGTGCCCCTTCTTCTTGCAACAATTACAAAATTGATTGCTGACTTTAGACTTCGATTTGCCCTTTTCATAACCACTATCGACAACAAAGCTATCTCCATGAGCATTATATTCAAATCTTCTCTTTTGAAAACAAAGAATCGTAAACTTCTTTCATGGTAAGAGTATTATGACTATATAGTATCGTGTCTCTAAACGACATATACAAAACGGGCAACGAACATAACAAAATTACCCCCAAATCTTCTTCATCATACTTAACATCTAAGGTCTCCTAATCAACTACACTTTTTTTTAAAATAGTAAGATGATTTTCTAGAGATATACCTTATGTCATACGATGAGAATACAAATGTTGTTTCGGATACAATTTGCTAATTAGACTCTTAGTCATGTATAATTGCTCTAATTTCAACCATAATGCTACTGAGATTTTCTCCGTCAAAACGCTATAATCTATATGCTAAGCGTTTATTTTTTACAGTGTGAAATGCCCGTTCGGTGTGCTGAACTTTCTTTCTAGGGTCTCAAAATATCGGTTATAAATATTTTTTAGCTTTTTGGACAGTTGATTTCACGCAATAGTTTATGGAAACCGATCTAATTATGTGCAACACGCATTTAGTTTTTAGATAAATAAGGTGGAAAGAGAGTAAATATCCATATTTAACAAAATTGCACCTTCCAAATTTCGATCGCAGAACTTTTTCGAAATTGCTAGATCAAAATGCAAAAAATTAACCTTTATATAACCCGGAACTCGAAAAAATAATCAAACAAACTTTCCTGGATGTGCATACATGGAGAAAAAAGTAAAGAATTGTTGTATTTACAAATCCTAGTCTATTACAGTTAACAGCTCATAATCAAATTACTGCATGGATTATTTCTAGTCTTCTTATTTCATTCTCTAATTTGCTTCTGTGGGAGACTTTTTGGCTTCATCACTGATAGATTCAACAATGCACTCCAGCTTTTCCTCAGTTTCCTGAACCTGCAGATTCAGTTTAATTAATAATTAAATGGTTCATACAAATTAAACTTAGCTAGGAGCCCTAGAGGACAATAATTATGAAATCTAGAGTAGAATTAGAAGAAAGAAATGTTAATATATATAAGGATCATATGTACTTATCTATAATATAAAATGTAGTGGATTGTTACATAATGAAGCAACAGATCATCTACAATTTATATTAATATTATACTTCTTGATACAAATTTAAGTATTTTGGGCTAGCCAGAACGTTAATTTCTGGCCTAGGTAACTTGTATCTATTCTTTGCTTTTCTTAATATTGTGGGATTTTTTTTCAGTCTTTTTAATACATAAACATCCATGTTTGAGCCCCATTTTTGCAAGAAAATGTGTTTTGGAATATTGATTTTTTAAAATATGTGTGATTAGAAAATAAGAAAAAATATTTGATTTACGTGTAAAATTATTTTGTAGGAGAATATGTTGAAAATAAGTTTTGAAAAAATGGTGACCAAATATAGGCATTGTCTTAAGACCCCTCTGGGATAATTTGTAATGCTGAACTGGATTCCAGACAATCAGATTAAAATATACTCAATTTCATGTGCAAATTATATTAACATATATCCTTTTCCTATGAAGTCGCATGTGCAACTTGGTATATTTTTTTAATACCAAGGTGACATTGTCGAAAGTATTCGATGAAGATTAAGACAAAATTAATTATTTTAGTAACTAAGAAACAAATTAGGTATACCTTGTCGATTAAATCGCCAATTGAATCAGCATTCTTAGCTGTTTTTTCAGCAATATCTTCAACAAAATGTGCTATATTTTTGAGTTGTCCTTCAGGGAGTTCATCTACAATATCCTCTGCAATTTTGTCAACTTCTTCAGCCACCTTCTCCACCACGTTCACTATATTTTCTACAGTTTGCACTGCATTTTCAATTCTATCTGCAAATTTGCAAGAAATTAAAGCGTTAATACTGTTTTATATATTATGCACGCGCAACAAAACTTCAAGATTAGATTTTTAGGAGATTAAAATAAAAATTAATGAAATGTGCGGTTGAAAAGACGTGGATCCCATAAAATATTCTTGATTTTGACTTAGATTAAAATTTGAATAATAATTTCTACCAAACATTGGCTGAGCCTCTTTCCTATAAAAAGAAAATTGTGATAAGCTCCATAAATGTTTTTTTTCGTCTGGCTAGACGAAAAAAATATTTATATATTTTATTCCGTTAAAACTCAAGTTCATTTCTGGCTCTTTTCAATTCATTATTTGTGATATATTAAGTTTTTATGAATGGAAACAAACTCATCTAGAAGTTTGAAAATTATAAGTTAAACTAGAATTTACTTCAAATTGTTTCTTCTTTAAAATATGGTCCAAAACATACAGCTCATACTTGCAGGCTATAAGAATTATTGAAGAAGGAATATTTTTGAGCCGTACTCTTAATGACCCATAATGGCCCCCATTTGTGTGTGAAAAAGGGTAGAATTATTGATACCACCAGTCCTAGAATCCAGCTCCTACTGCATGATCAAATTTAGCAGAAAAATATGTAACAAAATAGAAATAAATCTTTGAATTTACTATTTTGATTCAAATATACAAACTTACATGGAGTCGGAGGGTGGTCCAGAAGGCGATGAAGCTCCTGGTACACTGCTAGCATAAAC